>OFHS01000069.1:1275-62562 GCA_900245855.1 Calvadosia cruxmelitensis | reverse complement strand
TTCTGAAATATTTTTTCTAACATTTAGATCATATTTTATATAATCCTAATTTTGATTAATTTTTTGTATTGTTTTTTCTTTCCATATGCGATGATTTGGGCAGTTACATAATACTACAGCTGTATTTCAAGATTTTGTAATCATGGCATCATCTTTTATCATCACAGGTCTAATATTTTACAAAAGCATTTTTATATGGGTTGAGATTACAGTTGGATACAATCAATAGTAGGTTAACAACTCTTGATTACTTAACTTTATTATACTGTACATCATAAAGTGATAAAACAAGCTCCGAAAGCAAATTCATGTAAGTAAATATTTATATATTTTACTGTATGTTTACGTCTGTATTCCTGTGTAATAGAGTGCTCAATTCTGCTTTTATCTGATGTTGCATGCCCCATGAGAAAAATTATCTTGAAATTGAATGGATTTTTAATCTTCTTGCGACTGATTAAGCGGTTATCATTTGTGAAGACGTGTCATATGTTTGATAGCGTATTGTGTTATTGCTTTCAGATGAAACTGAGCTGAGTATAGTACTTGCCCTTTCATTCAATAAATGACAGATATCCTGTTCAGAGCTGTGGGAGGAGACAACACCTCAAATGGGTATACACCGCAGTCCGCAATGGTTTAACCCTTCTTTCGAAAGTAGACAGTGTCTCAACAGTGCTTAATCTGTACAGTGAAGCCTGTACTAGCGGCCACCTCTATAGAGCAGTCACCTGTGTATAAAGGCCATTCTTTATAACCCTAAAATGACACTTTCTATAGAAATCAACCTGGACAGAAAGGCCACCTGCATACAAAGGTCATTTTCCTCAGGTTCCAGAGGTGACCGTTATAGACAGGTTTTACTGTAAGCATATGCATTGTATTACTGTCTTTTGAGATGCTCATAATAATAACGCTTCAACAGGAAGCCTTCAAACTGTAGTGTATGTAGGTTAAGTGTTAAGCAATCTGATACTCTCAGATTATTCCAAATAAGATACTGATACTTACACTTTGATGCCGACACTATACATGCAGTCTAGTGACAGCGATCACTTTCATGTGCGATGGCAGACGAAGGTATACTGACAAAACGAAGAACATTCCACAATTGCACTACTTGTTTGAGAGACTTTAAATCGCTGGCAGGGCTAAAGAGCCACCTACGCTCGTCTCGTCACTAGATCTTTTTGATGTAAATTTGAGTAATGGTCGTACTCGAACTCGAGTTGACAGCCATATCATGTATATTTCTGTCGCGCCCTGCAGGGCTGCGTAGGCAAGGCATACAGCAAGCATCTTGGTGGTGCGTTTAAAGTGATCGGAACAGACATCGCCACATTGCGACAACAAAGTCTCGAGTCTGCAATGCAGCTATGCTGGGATGTTCGCCACGGTGGTGCCCCATGCTATCTATCGAACGAGTTTCGTCTTGCACAAGGACGCACTAGAGCCGCCAGTAGGAAGACTTCGTGCTTTGGAAGTGCAAGAAGCAAGTTGGCAGCAACTCTTCGTGCATCGTCGCTGCTGCCGTTAACAACAAAGTGGCAATCACCCACCCCGAGGCTTTGTCGGAATACCAACGCTCTGAATTCATGTCAAGAGTCAGAAAAATGGATCTTACGAAATTTTTATAAAATCATTGGATATTTTAGTACCTTAGCATGCCCTTTGCCGATATTATGTTTTAACTTCATTATATTTTATTCTAATCACATATTTATTCGCAGTTTACGTTTTTATCTAACTTTAATGGACTTATCTCTGGATTCTGTAAAACATATCTTTTAGGTAACTGCATGCTTAAGTATCCCTGATATTGTATGTAGTAGAATACGAGAATGAAAATAAATTACATCATCATCATCATCATCATCATATTGGTCCAGATGTGACAAGAAAATAAAGGAGGGATTTATTTCGCAATTATTGCATGTAGGCAATGCAGGCAACAATATAGTACATATTTTATACAATGAACAATTCTATGAAATAATTTCAAGTGAAATGCTATCAGGCTCTGCTAAATGGTGAGGTTTAATAGCTTAATATTATTTCTTTAATATAGTTTTGATTGCTTAATTGCTTTCATATATGATGTACTGTTTGTAAAATCAATGTAAAAGTAAATCTCAGAGATATAAATATCATTATTAGCATAAACACAGATTTGTATTACATCATCGCCGCATTCTTGATTCTCGCAATCCGATTGGCAAATAGTTATGACACCTAAAATTCGATATCAACGCTGAAATAAAATATGGTTAAAACATTTTTTCAAGCAAGCCAGTGCCTAGAATATTGAGTAAAATGTCGCTCTGGACAAATACCTCTGGGATGTTAGAACCGAAGCGTTCTTGTACAGCCAAAAAATGACGAATTTGAATATATTTTACAGTTTATTGACGGGCTGTGCCTTTTGAATTTTATTTTCATCCGCGAGATATCTTGAAATAATTCTTTATTGCAGTACTCGAAATGGCTTGATGAAAAAGGAATAATATATACTAAATTAATCAAACTTAAAGCAGGAATAAATGTATTTTAGTACCTCACAATATATTTGTAAGAGTACAAAAGGACACAGGATAAAAAAAATCCTGTCTACTGTGCCATGTAAGAGTACAAAAGAACACGTATTGTCGTGAAGCCACTTTATTAAGAATACTCTAGAACGTTCCCAAGCAAAGGCCTGAGCACTGCAGCTATTTCTCAATCATGACTCAATGCATTCTAACACAATATCATGTTATACAACAAAGGTGAGACTCTTTCTACTGTATGTGATTTTATGTTACATCACAACTGAAGTCACGTTCAATTGACACTTTAATGTACAATTTGGTACCATAATTTATAATAAGTTTATATTTCATCATCATATTTCATATAATTGAAAACATCAATTCCTGATGACTAAATCAATATATGTAGTATACGCCCTCAAAAAGATTTAAATAATAGCAACTTAGATATGTTATGGTTAAAATTGAACATTACGTAAGAATAATTGTTACAAAGCATTGCATGGCAACGGCGGAAACATGGTTGTACAGTAGATTATTTACATTGTTAAAATATGTAATTTTATTTCTTGGCATTAACGAAAGTAAATGTTGGAGAAAAGTGCAATCAATGTACATAGAGTATACCGTGAATCGCGTTGGATATCGTGAGCGCAAACAAACCGTGTTTGTAAATTCACGAATTGTAACAGATACGTGTCTCATCTGCACGCATAGTTTTGATTAAAATCTTGCTAATGGTTGACGCTGCAAAGAAGGTTGTACTTTTGCGATAACTGACAGTCTGAAGTCCAAATCTACTGATAATCTGCTCACAACAAAGAAGCCGACTAACTTAAATGACTTTGTCATTGTGACACTGCACACCGCTTAAACGGTTACAGTTCGAAATAAACACGTGTGCTTATAAGCGGCGTTTGCATATACATGAGTATGAAACCAAAAACGAGTCTCATAATTAGCTTTGGATTACGTAAATATTTCTATATACAGTAAATGACTTCACCATATATCCGATTTACAGATTAAGCGGCGAGCACGAATAATAATAGTAATAATAATGAAATCACGATTTTGCTACAAGGGACCATGGATGTACAGTAGGTGTGTAGTGTCCATCGCTGCCAGGGATGGCGCCAGAAATTCAGACGAGGGGTTAACCAAACAGTGTTAATTTCTATACAATACGCAAATATTGAAATCAGTAGCAAGTTCGAATTCTGAGCCGCATACATTATGTCGCAATTAGCTCGTCACCTGGATTTATCCAGCACGACGGCTAATTTAAACGGGAATGTAACCGAGATTACCACAACTATACGAGCATAATTTTCCCCGACCCAGTTGCTGCAGATTCTCCGATGGAGGGGGGCTAGGTTTCTCCGACGAGGGCTACAGCACCCCGAATCCTTTCTGGCGCCATCTCTGGTCGCTACTCTATTTTGCTGCCTTGTTAATGGTTGCCCTCCATTTTAGGCCGAACACAGGGAAAGCGTCTTCGCCTCCTGCAGGGTGATGTTGAAAGACTTCAGATCCTCTTCGAGCAGAGCAAGATGCAACGAAATGCACAGTACAATGGCGATCAATGTGCAATGAAATCCATCAACGAATTTTCAAAATAACTATTCTGGCAAAATGCAATTATCATAACATAATTGAGAATTGAATTAAGTTTGCAGCCAATTATGTACCACTTAGATCTCTATAAACGTATAAGGTAATGACAACAGATTTTAAAACTCATAATATTCTTCCAGAACAGCCAACTAGCTGCCAGGATTAATTTCAACGGATACTAGAAGTTGCAGGTGGTCTTTTAGCCGTAGTTAGTTTATCGAGACATTATTATACTTACTGTAATTTATGATAATTATGAATTCAAATTATAATTAACTTGCTACAAGGAAGTTAAATTTTGTCTTCAAGTTCGTAATTAGGTAGGCATTAATTAACGAAGCAAGCACAATTAAAATCTATCTAAATAATGTGAAACTATTGAAGGTAAAAGTCTCATATGAATCGATAAGCTAACTTCAAGTTTAAATTGAGTTGGATAATATTTCCGACCAAGTGATTGATCTTGTCAAATGCTTTGAAAAATGTAAAGCTTTAAGTTCGACATATTGACTGTTATACTTCCCAAGGTAGGACAGCGATAGATAATCAAATACTTTATACAGTATATAGGGTAGTGTTTTTGTTGACTCGCAAACAAAAGGTTCAACAGTATAGTTAGGCGGAAATCTGTTTCACACTTTCTTCATACAAGGACGAAACCTCAGGTTAAGATCAACTTGAAAAGGAGGTCACGTCTGCCTATCGAGACCCTATGAATTCATTTTAACATTGAAATATCTTTCATTCAATCTGTTAACTGAAAAATGCATTTTACTCGTAATACTAAATAAAAACTTAAACTTGATAAAATACATAATTCAAATAAATAATACGGTGAAAACAGGCCTAATCTTACGACTATCAAAATTAATAGCTCCGTACAAAATTTACATCATAATCTAAAAAGTGGCAAGCAACACCCGCTGGGCGAAGACCCTAAAATGCTGGCAGTGTTCAATATCTTTAGGTGTTTTCTTTGCCATTTAATTGAAAATTTGTTTTCAATACACAGCCAAAGAAACTAACAAGTATACAGACGGTCTATAGGATTTATTTACAACTTTGCTGGTAGTCGTTTAATGATTTCTAATATAAGTTTTATACTTTAGAGAGATTCTTTTTAACTAATTGCTACGACCATACTAAACTGAAGTGTTGGTTACCAAGCAGTGCTGAGACAGCCGATATAGAGAGAGTTTGAGTATATTTCATCCATGTATTGTTACAGGGTAAATAATTGGTACAATACAATTGGTATAGATATTTATATTGGTATAGATATTGAACGCTGCCAGTATTTTAGGGTCTTTGCCCAGCGGGTGTTGCTTCAAGTGCCAATTTTTAAGAAATAACTGTAACATATTGTAATTTATGCAATTTTAGTTAATTACTAGTTCATTTTTATTTCGTTGTGTTGCAAGTGATTTGAGTGTTGTGAGGGCCCTGAGTGAGAGAAGTCACTGACTTATCAGGTGCCCCTCAGGAAATAAAAATCATGATGATGATGATGACGATTTTATTTTATATTGGTATAGACATTTTTTCAGTACTTTTATTTCAANNNAAAAATAAAAAAGTGTTCGTGGCATAAAAAATAATAATAATTAAAAAAACTATTTACAAGTTACAAGTAAAACATATGCTCAAGACTAGCAGCATCTTCCCCCCTGGTGGTTCCCAAAATAGATACATAGTTGCCTCTCTGAATGGCTATTGATAGAGACTGTCTCAGAAATTGGAGAGAACGGTGCTCTTTCGTCGCGTATAGACATAGTACTACTAGTATTGGTATAGTTTTATTGGCATAGATTTCCTCAAGGCACACTGAGAAGCAATATTTACAGTTGCATAATAAGACATTAATTACAATTTACAATAAACTAGATTCATGTTTGGACCATAATTTCTTGATGCCTATGACTTTGTGTGTTTTTTTTATGTTTATTTAGCATGTTTTAACACTTTATAGTATTTCATGACATTTTTCTTAATATGTTATTCTCCTGAATCGAATGAGATCAATGAACTCGTTCAGTAACAGCTGAGCATTGTCCTTGGTATAAAAATAGGCAGTTACTTTAAGGCCCAAAAGTGAACTTATTTTTATCATTTCCGAAACGATCTACAATCAGCAATGACTAATGAGAAACCAGGTGGAACCTTCATCTATCAGTAAAGTTATATCTGTCTCAAAAAATCTCCCTTTTGGAGCCAATATCCGTTTTTCTATTATCGTTCTTAATTTAGAAACATTTCTAATGACTTCTGGAGTTCCATATAGCTGCTTGGACTTTCAGTGAAGGCATCATTAAACATCTAACAAGATAGACACCTGTCAATCATGTTTATATATGTGATATAATAACAATCAATCACAGAAAAGACATGACTTCTATTTTAAAAGCAAAGTTTCTCATTTCAATAAATATATTCTTAAGTCTAGAGCAAAAATACTACATAGAAATATGTCCACTAATCTTCCCAGATCAAGTCACATTTTAAGGGATTTGATGCTTGAACCAATTATTGTCCGGAACATATATTTTCAATGTGGCATACATGTACATTGTACTATTTGAAATATGTAAAGCAAGCTTTCAATCAAGAAATAAAGTATAGAAATGAAAACTAGAATTCTAACTTTAATCCTATAATTGGAATGATTACCATTCTTTGAAATAGAACAGAAATGTCTACATTAGATCAAGCTTTTTACTTCTCCATTCACCGATGGTTAAATAATTGTTAGATAATATCGTTAGATAATATCAATATCGCACAGTCGTGTACGCAGCGAACACGCAGTATATAGTGTAATAAATGTAATCAAAAACGTCCACTCTCCTCATAGCACAAACTCAGACTAATCATAATATAAACCTTCTCATCTCATTAGCATAATCCTTGCATTAATTAACTATCGTCATAATTATTCCAATAATAATGTAGGGCATAGTACCCCCTTTCTCCTATTTGTATTTTGGAGATGTTTTTGTATAGATGAATATATCTCCAAGTAAGTAGCCTATCCAGGATCATTCTTTAGCTCACATTCTGGGGGGTGGAGCACACCTTAAGACCACCTCCTTCTAACAATTCAAAGCTTCACTCTATAGTGTTCATGGTATCTTATAAATATGCTTCCTGTAAATTCATTCCAACCTTATGTCATGTCGTTTCCAACTTATAAATAGCACAACAATATGTCTATCGCTGTGAGTCTTCCGGTCCGATCTTCTCTTTTCGAACGAACGGCCATCTTGGTTTCTTATCGGTGATATCAGCCCAGATTGATAGCGTCATTGGGTACGTGTTGATGAGCAACGCAATGACCTATAGGTGCCCGCAATTCATCTTAATCTGTGCACAACAAAAATGAGAATTATTTGTAAGAGAAAACAGACATAAATTAAGCAATTCGTTTCTTACTTCAAGTACATTGATTAGTAGGTACAAGTAAAAGAATATTAATCAATCATAGGTCTCACAGAGCACGTATCACCTGCAAAAAGACTATTCTCATTTTAAGAACAAAAATTACTCATATTAAGGAACATTATTCTTAATTACTTGTCCACACTGCACTATGAATTGATACCATGTGAAATCCATGTGAAAATCATGTGAAAAACCATGTGAAAAGTGCCCTTTTCACATGGTTTTTCGCACTGTTTTCTAACTCACACGTTTTTCACATGGTTTTTCACATGGTTTTTCACATGGCGTTTGAAAATTCACATGGTTTTTCGCATGGTGCTTCCCATTTCACATGGTTTTCACATGGTTTTCACATGGTTTTCACATGGTTTTTTTCACATGGTTTTGGATTCATAGTGCTGTAAGCCACAAATTATTAAGCCTAGTATGAATGCTGTCATTGTTCTTCCACAGAAAAGTCTTTTTCTAAGAAAACTGATGCTTGAAACAAGTTAGCAACTCTTGTCTAGAAAATAGTTTTTAATGTACGCTCTAGGTAGGAAGCCTGCTCTTAAAACATTAGCACGGGAGCTGAACTGGCAGTCAAAGATCAGGGACGGATTTCAATGGCGCAAAGAGATTTGGGTCAACGGCTGATACAGAATTGATAGCATTTCCTACTCGGTGAACCGCAGACTCAATCAGACAAGTGTTAATTCAAGATGGTGATAAGCCAGACTCAATTTGACGTGGTTGTCGACTGGCAACAGATAGTTAACACGCCTTGCTTCGCACCCAGACGTCAGTGATAATGTCAACCACCGTCTGAGGGGATGCGAGGTGTAAGCGCGTGAAAAAGAGGCATTGATAACGTGTGGTGACTACGACTGGCGCGAGTAACCGCCTGTTAAAGTGCGGCTTGCAGAACCCAGCCAAGAATTCCTAGCCGATGAGTTGTTTGGAGGTTTGGCCTGCAGTAAATCACGTTTCTAAATCTACTGCCTACGCAGCTGTTTCAAAACAAAACACACACGACAGCATCCGCGCCACACATTGAGAAGTGTAACAATTTAAAGCATATCCTGGTCTATTTACAAAACCCTCATGCCTGTTCTTCAAGTAACAGAGCCCTAACCCATGCGTTACGACTTAGCACGATAAAATCCGCGTGATTAACACTCCATGGTGATTCATTAAATACTAGACAGGCCTAGAACGTTATGGATTTTAAGTTGATGACCCTTTCTGCCATGTGAAAGTTTTGATGAGTGAATTCTGTGCTGAATGTAGGTCTTTCATTTTGCCGCAAACTGTCATATATTCGTCAAGATGTTTCGGCAGCTATCGTTTTGATTACCTCTCGATTTGATATTACTCATCGATTTTGGTAAGTGAAAATAAAATCCCCGTGCGAATTAATTCGCTGGCTAGAGAAAAGGCTTCCAGAAGGTAGCAATTTTCATATAGTTCGGCTATATAAAACATTTGTTGTAGGATCATATGAACACCTCAATACACTTGTGTTTCGTAAAGCGGCGGGTTCTACAGTATTAAACAAAGAAGTACTGCTAGAAATATTTTAAGATAAACAGTAATTATTAAACACGAAACCCTGGAGATAAAGGTTTTATAAATTAAGCCGTTTGTGTTATTAATTATGGCTTTTATAAGGGGCGATCACCGCTAATTAATTAACACTACATCGATGGTTTGCCTCGGGTGGATAGCTTCTGTCACATTCGTAAGCGATTATATCGAGTTTTAGGTCGAATTGTCACAAACCCTGTAACCACGCAACGTATAACACTCGAAACAAGCAAGTGGCGTTCGATAGAAATGGAGTGGTATAACAACGCCAACTGGTTTTCAATAGTTGCGCTCACTGGTCAAATCCGTTGATGATCTTACAAAGAGGGCCCTGGTGACGTCAATCATGAAGTTACCATGGCAGCGGGTGTCTTTAATCGATCACTTTGACCGTTAGCTTCCTTCAATTAACGACGATGTGGTTAACACGTCAGTAATATAGACAGACATACTCAGACACTTAACAGTGATAATTTTGGAATGCACATTTCTTAGATATAGAACGACGAATTTCGAGTAACGATCAGGTTTTGCGATCTGATGGTGAGATACCAAAGCTGTTGTTCGCCGTCAAATAACAGGACGCTAAACGAAGAAAGCTCTTCGAATTTTTTATTATTTCTCGGCGTACTGTAAGCAGAGGTTAGTTGTGAATCACAACTTTCAAATTTGAAGCCTATAGACCTGTTTGCTGTTTTGACCCGTCCTCAATTTCACAGCATTTCAACGTAGATTTATAGTCGTCCAGTGGTTTCTGGTAGTCGGGTCAGTGAGTCGCGCCAGCAGTTTCTCAGCTCCATCAGACGCCGGCGACACCTCGTTTCAGGGCTCCGGAGGCCGGTATGCGCGAGCAAACACACGGGACGCATTAGCTGTTACGATCGCCCCTGCCTTGTAAAGCGTCGTGATTGGCTCATTCTGTCTGAGCACCAGACTGTTTGGCTTGACAAGTACGGTCGATGAACTCGTCTGCCAGTGGTGCTTTGTGGCGGAGTGAAAGTGACGAGGAGAGGTGTTGAGAAGCAAGGACGCAGTCTAAGCACTCGCCTAGCAGACGCAATCAGAAACAAAATGGCAGTGAATCATTCTATAGCGGCACATAGGACATCGAAACCAATCTCCGTCAGAGCCAGCGCTTTCTCGATCAATTCCCTGTTGTCAGTGGAAAGCAGGAGACTTGAGCAACAAGTTGAAGATGATGGTGAGGTGACAAGAAGCAACGAGCCATGCCACCTAGATGAAGAGGAAATTTGCCGAAATGTAACAGCAAGCGGTTTGCCTGTCAGCGAGATCTACGATCAAGCAGAGATAATCAGTGAAACGCATCGAAAGAGCACCTCCATTCGAATGAGCCTCGAGAACAAACCTCTTTGGGATGTCTTTCATGGAGTTGGCACCGAAATGGTGATCACGAAATCGGGAAGGTAATTCGTATGTAGCTTAAAGTGAACGATTGATAAGCTCACGGATTTAAGACAACGCTGCCGTGGACACATCCGTAAAGTACATGGGACGTTAAATGATGATAACGGTAGAAGGAACGCATTGTTTTCGACATAGGAATTCATTTCTTGATATGTTCAAAATATCTGCTCGGACGATAACATATTCCGGGGAGCTATTGCCCTCTTACGAATTGCCATTTTATAAGAATGATCACAATTTAGGAGCTTAGCTTTACTTCGTATTTTCCCAATCAACATGGATGTAGCGGAGTACTGTACGTCGAATTTCTTTCTACATTGGCATAACTCCAAAAGGCAAGCATTTTAATTACTGAACTTGTCGTGGTAATTAAAGGTGAAACTCTGCAACACGCGTATCAACGCTTAACCAACTCGAATCTTATCAATTGACCTGCCGTTATAAACATGCCAACGCAATTTAATAAAACGAAGTGGATGAATGATTATGTTTACAGCAAAGTTCATTACACTCATTTAATTTTGAAGCCAAAGAGGGTCTCTTGTACGAAATTGCACTATGTCGTTGCCGATGCGTCAACTTGACTGTTTACAAGTCGAAATTTTATCAATTTCGATGACAAAAGAAAGATAGAAGAGGGAAAAATCGTATCGCGCGAAATCTTTACTCTGTTTCAATAATGAATATAGGCCGTCGCTTTTATCCACAAACTACGCTCAATGCCACATGACGCTAATAATGCTTCAGAGCGAGCTTTTCTAATTAAAAATATAGCTTTCATTAGTCGCATCCAAACAGTAAACAACGAAGGCCACATGATAATCCTTCCTGCGTGTCGCACGCGGGTTAGGGTGTTGCCTTCTGATGGCATTGGTAGCTCTTTTGTCGTTTAGCAACCCACGCGGTAACGGATTTCGGTAACTGCATTTGTAGTCTGTTTACTGCAGCACTCCCAAACTGTGAATGCAAGATTCGTTTCTCACTTCAAAGGCAGCGTGCAGAAATTGACATTTGTTTTCGACTCCGTTTTGTTTCATCTAAGACGATCTGTGTTGTCGGGGCCCAACTGCTATCGTTTTGTCGAGACGTTAAATGACAGCGTTGTAGAAGCACCTGATTACTATATGACATTTGAGTTTGAAATGCATTGTAAATACATTACTGCAGTGGACGTGTATGTTGTCCGAATATATTTTGGTCTGGAGGTGGAATTTCCTTAGAAGGGAATCGAGGCCTTTGAGAGAAGCAGTGCCGATCAGAATGCGTTGCAAAATAAGCTAACTTCTTGAATGCAATTTTATCACTGCAAGCACATGGTTTTGATTCTGCTTCTTCTCACTTTCAGGCGAATGTTCCCTGCACTGAAAGTGGCAATTGGGGGTCTTGACCCCCTCTTGGATTATGTTGTTTTGATGGATGTAGCCCCATCGGATGGCTATAGGTACAAGTACCATGAGTCCGAGTGGCTTGTCACTGGCAAAGCGTATCCCGATGTTCCCTTACAGCGACGTACTTACATCCACCCCGAGTCCCCTTGCAGTGGGGCAAAGTGGATGGCTTCAGTAGTGTCTTTTCACAAGCTAAAAATCACCAACAATGTCAGTGACGGATGCTCGCAGGTAAATCTTTGAACTTGCATTAGAGTAAATCATGGAATTCGTCAGCCAGTTTGGGGGTAATTCTCTCTTACGTATCGCGTCATTTCTTGCGATTTGTCACAAAATTACATCACTGTGAATGAGGCACGGAGAACAAGAAAATTTCGTTGTGCCATTTTCATAAGATAGAAAACATAACATTTTAACAAGATTTTCTACAAACGTATACAAGCTTCAGAAAACCTAGTCAGAAGACAGACACAGAGTTTTATTCAGTATAATTCGCTGATATTTATCAACTATTCGAATGAATTTCATCACGAATCGAATGTAACGTCAAATCGTCAAGGCAACGATGAACTTCTGTGTATTTCTGCGTCCAACCAATTTTTCTCTATGTCTGTCAAATAGCAATCCATGCGTTTCGAGGGACTCGATGAAGGCAGCACACATTGGGTGGCTTATTATACTATGTGCTATACAAAGACCCGTTTTGAACGATTATTCGCCCTGCGGAAGTCGTAAGCGCACTGAACAAAATGAGCTACCCGTTACGGCACACCTTCTCAGAGATGCTCGACTGGGCACCGTTAAATCGATTACATCAAATAACAGGATGGATTTTCTGGATTATAACACCTGTGACTGAACAGTATGGTATAGAGCTTGTTTATCGTGTAATGCAAACGTTGTGTGTAAAAGCGGTGAAGGTGAAAGGATAACTCTTCGAGATTTCTCAAACGTTGACCACGTTGAATCACTGAAAGGGCTTACCATGTCATGAACGACGACACTGTAGAATAATGACAATCTGGTAAAACTGAAAAATTCTCCTAATCTTTTTCGATAAACACTCCAGCATACGTTCTCGTTTGAAGCCCAACCATTCACGACTCCTATTCCTGTGGTTATACTCGGGAGTATTGATTTGAGTATGATCCTATGTAGCATAGAAACTAGCGAGGATTTTCCCCGGGCAATAATATTAAGCCAGAGAAACTCTGCGAAGAGGATTTTTACATCAGAATCTTATTTTCACAGGTCGTCTTGAATTCTTTGCACAAATATCAGCCTCGTATCCACGTCATCCAGGCGAGTTCAACAGAGAATCTGAAGCGCGAGAAGTTTGTGACGTTTCTCTTTCCCGAGACGGCTTTCATGGCCGTGACAGCGTATCAAAGCGAACAGGTAACAACGATGGATTTTCTCTACTGTAGCATTTGTTAGGCTTCATGATGGTGGGGACGTACTTAGTGTTGGGTCATGGCCTATTTGGATATCATAGACTATGTAGAAAGCAGATTACTGTTTTTACATTTCATGCCCCTGTCACCCAGGCCAACCAATCTACTTTCAATCGATCACCATAGAAACGTTGTAGAGAACAGGATGCCGTTCATACTTCATACATTGGCCCCTGATCACACCCTTCTCCTTGTAACGTGAATAGGTCATTCCCAGTTTCTAGATAGGCTTACGCGTTTGACTAGCTGATAACAAGAACTGTGTTTGTGTTACATTGCGGCATATTGGCACCCCGCCTCTTGCAAGGTGTTAAAAGGCGGTGTAATCTTTGTGTCCTGTTTCAATGTGCCACGCTAAGCCGTCTCTAGCCTCCGTTTTTCATCGGAATCGTCGAGCGTTGAGACGTCACATCATTTAGAAGTTGACACGTCTAGCTGTGGAATGCCGCGCTGACTAGACGATCGCGTCGTGTCGATTTGTCACGAGGTCGACGCCCACCGCAAGGGGTCTGGTGCGATCAAGGTGCCAATCCTGGGCATGACCTTTGCCACATTTCAATCCCACAATCCATCAACACTCATTTCACCGGAGAAACAACTTGAGATCATATGAAAACATGGTCAATGGAATCAAGTCCGGCCGCACTTTGATTGTGACAGACTACAGAATGGGTAGAAAGCCAGTAGTTGAATCTGCGGATTCGCGTAAGCCTCCATAACATTTAGATCGCTTTTCATTCAACCGCGCGACAGACTGTCGCAAAAAGGTCAAAAGATTTCCGTTTCGTTTACCAAAAATGTGACTTGACTTATAGTTGTTTCAAGCCTTGGAGAAATTTCTAAAGAAATTGTACCGAATACGAAATTAATTACAAGATAATTTGGTTAGACTATAATTTCTGCCTTCAGGGGACAAAAACTACAGTAACAACGTAACGGAGCGGAGCAAGTAAAAGAGTGACAAAGGAGGAAATAGATTAGGGGCGATGCCTCATGTTTCGAGATGGATCAGGGACTGTCTCGTGTTTTCAAGGTGTCTTCACTCTTCATACATACTGTACATGCTCCACCCCCCCCTCCCCCGGCGTCTGGAGTAAATAGTTACAGAACAGATCGAAGAGCCGTAGTTTTCACAACCCACCATTTAGCTTCACGTTGACAACACCGTCATCTGCATGACGCATTATAACCAACACGTGTTTATATCAGAACATGCTAAGACCTGTTTTACATTATATTTCCTAAGTATTATCTGCTAATTAACAACATGTCGGATACATGCACCCCCATGTGTTAGCAATTAATTTAACACAGCTGATACATCGAGCTTGCTATAAATAAGTTCCCGGATGATAGCTAAGAAGTTCGCAGCCAGTAATTTCGGTTTTAATCTGATTTTACTGAAACAGTGAAATAGTCTAAGGATTTTTTCATTAACTTGTTGATAGCTAGTGACGCACGCCTGTTTGACGATTGAAGTGATCTCGGATGTTTAATCTTTCCGTTATAGATCACACAGCTGAAGATTGATAATAATCCTTTCGCCAAAGGATTCAGAGATCCAAGCCCGTGTGATTTAGAAAGGTAAACTTGCCGTTCCGATCGTCACTGTTATTAAACCAACCGTTCTGCTTTCTATACAGTGTATATGAGACCATACCGTTATTGTAGCAATCCGGACCGTGAAAGCGAAGAGGAAGCCTGTCTTGACTGTAATGCTTCATTTGATTTTTGTATTTTATCAAGGCTAAGTTTTCATCTAGTAATCGCAAGTAAAATTTATTTTTCAGTTAAAAAAATAAATAAATTAATTAATAAATTGGTAACAGTAAAAGAAATGAAAATTAACATGCTGTGTCTGAAAGATGGACAGAGGAAGGCGTAATGGACCTTGGGTTAAGGGTTATCCCATGGTTTCGAAGCTGCCGTTAAATTTAAACCCTGGCACGTTCAGTAATTTACTTCCACAATCAAGATGGCATGCCATCATACTTTACAATGCAGTACATATATTTGCTCGTATTATGATCGTGTTCTCAAATTATAACGAAAAATTGACATCTCTCTGACAGATAAAGCCTTGACATATTATATTAGTAACGAATCAACAAGAGTCAGGTATATAGTCAGCTCCAAAGCTGTTCTGCGCTTCCTGCTCATCGTCGAAAAATCTGTAAAATCCCTGTGAAATCCAGCATGAGTATAGTCCGCTCAACAATTGAGTCAAGCAGTTGTGTGTTGCTCAAATGATAGCACTGAAGAGTCCTTCATCCAGTAATGTTATTAGTTGGCGACTCAAGCTGTTCTTTCTACACTTACAGTATTATGTCACACTATATGTGGCCTTTCATTAAATACATCCTATAATATTGTTCACAGCAATGATCTCAAATTAGAGACGTGTCTGTGTGGTGCAGCAACTACTGTATGTGTGGCTGCCAGTCAGACATCTCGGGTTCGACTCCTGGCTCAGCCGACACATGTGTTCGCTACTGTCTTAATTCTGTGGTTTTAATTGCTGAGGACTCCAAGGAAGACAAGACGTTGGCTTATTGGGCTACCCTCGTTAAATAAAGTGACATTTAAATAATTACATTTATCTTCACATATATGCATAACAAGACCAAAGCTGTTTCATCTTCAATGACTAACAGTCTACCAGGCTGTTATCAATTCATGTATTGAAGAGAACTGTACAGTCCAGAAATATGGGCTGTTGTCTTCGCTTTGAATTAACTTACAATAAGGCCGAATATAATATCATTCTCGTATTCACTTGCGTTGGAACGAGGCCTATCTGTTTTTAGCAATGATCAAATGATTTGCATAGCATAACTAGTTCAGCGCAGATGCAATGCAGCGGGTTGAACATTGTTGCTTGTATATGTTTGCAGGATGCGTTTCATGGCGCCTGTGGGTCGCGTCGTCGGTTTTCCTGGCAAACTAATCAACATCAACGAGCAATCACGTGTTTACCAAGCCGTAGGTAGGTAGCAAATAACAACGCACCTGTTTATGACGAAAAGCAGTTTCTTGTAAGCAGAACGAGATTGGCCTCGTTGTCAGGAGCACACTTGTTTTATCGCCTATGATAGTATTTTTTCGTCGTGTGTGAACCGTGGAGGGAAGCGATCATTCAAATTCAAATAAAATTGCAAGTATTCGTACTCTCAGAATACTCACTTAATTAAATACAAGAGAAAACGGTCAGTGAATTTTCAGAAGCGTAAAACAATAGTCGCCGCTTAAAATAAACTTAGACCCTTGATAACGCACCATTTTGCGTGGGGTCCCATGCAATATTTGTCTCCAAAGGACGAAGAACAGCCCTACCGCAAAGTAGGAATGCAAGTGTTTTCAGGCACGTAATGTTGAGTTGAAATCGACAATTTTGAAACCTAACAACAATCGTTGGAATTAACCATAAAAGAAAAGAGCACGCAGTATGGTTCTGTAAAGTTAATGTGCCTCAAACAAAGCAATTTCCTGACCTCTTGACTTGTGGCAAAGGTCAAATCACTTGTTTCCCCGAGATACGTTGGGGCTGCGCATGATGGGTGTGTACTTTTGAAGAGAATCTTCAAACTAAAATTTTCACGAGAAACGTCATTACATATATAAACGTCATTCATGATATAATGCGGGACACTAATGAGAGTTTTTTGAAAGCAAAAAACCTAGTTCTCTCTGAATGGCTAGCATCGTGCCTCGTTTTCAACAGACGCTTTTGATGAGAAAGTTAGAGATGTTGGGAGAATGGGTCTTGATTCAGAAATAGGAATAATAAAATTGTTTAGATACAAAAAAGTTGTCAGTGCTATTTATCCGGTATTCATTCATACCGGTAAGACTATCAGTAAAATGATATTCAATAAATTGAGTTCAGTTTTCACTGCATTGAGATAATTTTCACTGATTTCGTCATACACATAATTGTTAGCTTTGACGATAATTCCTTATTAAGATTCTCAAAAAACTGTCCCTGTATTGCATTGATGAGCCGAGTAGATATGCCTCAGATACAGTAGACACTGTATGTTATAGTGGCCTTACGTCATCGTAATCTCTTCCTGTTTCAGTCTAGTCTCCCTGTGCTTGTAAATCGTACAATAACTGTTGTCGCTTGTATTACTCTCGCTCTCTCTCGTCGTATTCGCTGTCTAGGTTGATCCTAGGCATAGAGCTCTCCCCACAACGGATATATAAATCCCTTCGCCATCTGTACATATTGTACAACTTCATGTACGCTCGTGTCTCGTCCCTGTTGTGACCACCGAGCGCTACATTTGGTATTTTTTTGCTTTTTAGTACTGATTTCATCCTGCCTCTTATACTTACAGGAGCTATGCCAAGGTATCCGTTTGAATATCCGTATCGTCATCCACATTTCAATGTACATCACGACGACCTCGGTCCCAAGACAGCCCACAAACGAGACTACAACCCGCGAAGTCACCCTGACTACCCTGACAGGATACGTCATTCAGTGCCTATCATGAAGCGGCATTGTCCAGACTCCGAGGCGTATTGTTACAGATATGAGCCACCTCTGAAGGTCAATCGTCATCGATATTCTAGTGTGGATTCATATACGAGTCACCTTCCCACCATGTTTCATGCAGAGAGGCACAAGCGCAGATCTGATAGCTGCTCACCGATTTCCTATCGCTCCTCGGAGAGCAAGATGGTCGCCGTAACACGACGCATCGAGCCGAACACGTGCGGAAAACTCTGCGCCGCCGTGGAACAATTACGATCACCCACGATGCATTGCAGTTGCTCATGGCAACTGAGGAACAATAAGAACAGTGGATGTGTCGAAAGAGCATACAGTCCTTGACAACCCTATCGCTAACAGCAACTCAGTCCATTGTTTAGGAGAAGGGTCCTCGACTATCAGTTTGCACATGCGCACTAAGGGCTTACTGAAACCCACCCAACTCCTGCTATAGAGTTTATTCGACCTATATGTACTGTAAAGATAACACACTCCACGATGTTAATGTAAATAGTGTTAGATATACGACTGTTAAATATTTAGATGTAATAAAAGCACTGTATGTTATCGTGTATATTGTTGTCTCTTCAACCTTACATGCCTATTCGCCATTTCTTATAGTTACTACAACTCGAATAACTCGAATTATCCTGAAAATTAATCTGGTAGTACGATGATATCTACAGTACACGAAACCCATTACATCTCGTGTCGTCGCAATGGCATTTCAGAATGCCGTTTTTGTCGTAACCAACAATGACATTAACGCACTAGGGGTCATACGAACACCAAATTTAATGGGTGTAAATAATAGCTTCTACGAACACCAAAGTTTAACCGGGAGAAAGTTTGCTATCGAGATGGGCTTGGGTCACCAGAAGTCTTATTCACAGACAGGGGATGCGGCTTTCCTGGACTGAAGCATAGTCGGAGAATAAACATCCACTCTGGACTAAACTGCTAAAATTATATGGCACTTGATATTTTGTCCTCGACTACTCTTTGGTCCCAATCCATAAGGCCACAGCGGATTTTACATAATATATCAGCTATAAAAATCATTACCGTCTGTATTATTCAATAGGATTTCGCAAGTGTTTACAAACATGTACCTTCAGCGTACAGTGCTGTCTAAAGTGGTGTCCACTGCACAAGCGATCCCAGGCACACAACATTATCGGCCACACTGAAATGCTATAGTATTGGCAGCTAAGAACACCATTGATAAAATTGACGGTCACATATGAGACTACATGTGAATGCACTTAGTCAACAAAGCCACGTGCTGGTGTCATCCAACGTGACAGCTCCGCTCGGGCCTAATTTATGGACTAAAGCGTAGTCCGTTACTAAATATCACGTCCCATATGCATATTTTAGCTATTTAGTCCCGCAGACTAGATATTTAGTCCTGGACTATGCTTTAGTCCCGATCCATGAAACAGACTCCTGGTGACGCAAGTCCATCTCGATAGCAAACTTTCTCCCGGTTAACGTTGGTGTTCGTAGAAGCTATTCTTCTGCGTGGAGTTCTGGTGCAAGATCAAAACGAGGAAACGAGGTCGCGCAACGCAGTCAAGAGAACTGGAGATGAGTCGAGGTTTGTCTCATGTACAGTTATTTGTTCTGCCACAGCAGCAAGACGAAGGAAGGCAATGCCATCGGGTCTTACATCGACAGCTAACATGAATCTGCTCACACCAAACAAACATAAAATGACCTATCTTACAACCAACTTATTCTCGGAAATTTTATAGAGCACAGCAGAAATCCGTGTAATGCTCTCTCCCTCTCGGACATCCATCTTGTTCTGGCCTCGTCTAACGACCTCTCACGACTCGGCACGTGGAATGGGACGCACCGCGTCTCTCGAACGACATGCAGTGTCGCGCGACATTCGTCGTCGACGTCTTTACCGTCGGAAATGTCGCAGACTCCTCAGAACGACGTCATGCCGGGGGTACTATGTAATTAACTAATTGATAACTACGTTATTCATGATGGTCGCGTGCCGATCTGTTGTCGAGTCGTCGGAAAATTGGTGAATGATTTGAGGTGTTGTTGACATCAGGTAATATGCATCTTTATAAATATCGACCATTTCAAGACCGCATTCACCCCTGCACGGTTCATGAGATTGGAAAGAGACTAGAGGGCCATTACGATTCTGCGCGTAAGTCAAACACCCGCTGTCGTGGGCGTGGTCGCACTGCTTTCGTAATCGAAACTGTCTTTGCTGTTGCATTGGCCGAGGAGCTTAGCACCGCTCGTCATGATCTTCGCACCCGTTTGCAGCATGATCAACGCTTTCTCGTGAGTATTTGCAATCTCTTTCAACCATTCTGAATATTCCGTTGCACTCTGCAAGAAAAGGAACCATGCAACGTCAAATCGTTGCAGCGCGAAGTATTCAACTAAGCTTCAGACCTGTATTAGCGGCCACCTCTATAGAACAGCCACCCGTGCATAAAGGCCACTCTTTATAACCCCAAACTGACACTTTCTATAGAAATCAACCTCGACAGAAAGATCACCTGTCTATAAGGTCATTTTCCTCACGTCCCAAAGGTGACCATCATAGGCAGGTTTCACTGTAACTATAGTTGAACTCAGTTTCGGTCAGACCTGCCTTGAGCGGCCAACAAAGGGATGAATTAAATTTGGCCTCTTAACGCAGTTGGTGGCTATCAAGGTCGCTACAAGAGGTAAACAACGCTGTTTGGGCCAATAAGGGACCACTGGCATGTTGTCTCTTCAAGAAGGTAATAGCATACAGTCTACTAACGAATAAAACAAATCTTTACTACAGTAATTTGGACAGATAATCTGCATAACAGTGATGCAGGCGCGATGACTGGACTTCCCTCCAGCACTGGACTGGATTTATCGACGAGGGACCTGGTAGATTTAGTTGATTAGAAAACACTTCTAAAATCATACACATGATCATGGGTGTTGTAGGGCAATTTCTTGATCCAAGAATTAATGTTCCCGGTAGAGTAGGGCTGACCTTTCCCTGCGGAGGGGCTATACAGTAATATATCCCTGGCGTCACCTTATGGCGAAGCGGGGTAATTTAAACAATTCAATTGTAAATAAGTGTTTGTTTTCGGTCGGATACCTCGGCTCGCAAGACGTGTTCTTTCATGTCTTTGCACGCCAGTTTGATGCACTTGAAACCTTTGACCTGGCACTCTTCAACTGAACACAAGTCCTCCATCGGCAGTAACAACTTGGCTGAGTTCTGGAAACAAATAAAAGTGACAATTTCAAATATCAGAAACAAGACATCATTACAACATAGCAGACAAGAGAAGCTAAACATTATCCTCGTTTCTATGTATAGCCTCGTTGCATACAGTACACTTTGCAAGCACTGTATGTAATCTGTATTGATTTATTCCTAACTGTTATTTAACTGGCTGTTGACATTCTGTTAATCTCTCAGATTGGCTTTTAAGAACCAGTCATCTAGCTCATCTACACAGAGACCATTACGTTCAAGTATGAACATAACAGAACAGCAAGCTGCGTTCTCGAGGAAGCTTCGTGATGTTATCACCAAAGGAAGGTGACGTCACAACTGTAGACTCGTTCTGGAGATAGCCAGCATTTTGTTTGACAATTGCAATTGCTGAGGATAAGCAACATGGCTGTCACAGGAAATAGACGCTATAGCCGCAAGCAGCAAGCGACAACAGGCACCGTCGTCCGCTTTCTGGCTTCAACGTGACCATGACAACGGACACTGTCCTGCGACATGCAAAACTACGCATTTTTCATGTATGTACATAAGTGACAGTTAATTTCCATCCTCCATCTGCCTGACATGATGTTTATCATGCAAATATATCAAACAAACAAACAACAGCAGCATCAACACGGAACAAGAGGAACATGATCTGAAACGTCACAATTACACGACTTGTGATTTAAGAATGTAATAGGTCATTACAAAATTGAAATCGTAGGGGAATTGAATCCATGCAGTTCCTGTTCAGGCAAGAGTTGCCTCAGAGTCTGCGTGCACGCTGCTTCCAAGCTGGTCATCCACGATGTCTGCTACTTGGTTGGCTGCGCTACGTTTGAAACTCAATGGATTGAGTACATCGTCGTTGGCAACGAAGGGCTGAATAGTCGGCATTGCCATGGTATCTGGCGTGGGTCTGGACCAGTTGCTTGAGAAGGGCCTTTTCAAATGTCCGTCTGTCAACTACAATGTGTACGGCATTGTTCTCATGGTCCTGCCAGGTGTCATCATCGCCTTGTTGACATTCATCACTAGTAAATTCTTCGTCGATGGTTTTCAAGGCTGCTACCGTTCTCACGCCCCGCCACGAATCCTGATCAGGGCAATTCTTTAAGATCGTTCTGCTGTCGATTGGTGCTTTCCTAGCTTACATTTCCGCGTGCTTCTTGCGTTCTCAGTACTACGTCTGCATGCGACTGGGTCCTAAACCAGCCAAGAACCCACCCTTGGTCTTCGTCAGGGTTACTGCCGAAATGCATATCATTGGCTGGTCCATGATGGCTTCGCTCGTCCTATTGTCGTTTCTCGCCGTGGTCGCGCAGATTTGCTTCTTGACTGACCATAACTAAGAGCCTAATTTCCCTAACAGAAAACAATGCGAACGTTTGGAAGCCACAGCCGCAGCCCAGATGTTCAACGAACAGCTGAAGCAACTTGTTATCGACGAAGGAGCAGTCAAGGTTAAATTGCTCTTTGAAGAAAGGAAGGAGGACACAGAGACAGACGCCGTAGAATCCGTCGAAAAGATCCACGCGCAGATGATGGCCAGTTGGCCACATACCCGCGAGCCACGGGGGACCTCTGTCAGCCATACCGCAAAACCACCAATAAGCAACGCAATGCCGGCAAAAGGGATAAACAGAACTACAATATAGACAGTGGCATACAACTTCAAGAGAAGACAATTGGAGAAGACGAGACGCTGGTCGACGGAGGCGGTTAACCAACTCAAAGCACGATGTCAAGTTCAGCACGTGATTACAGAACTGAGAGGAGTGCTTCATAGATGAAATCTGCAATGACTGGCTTTATATCGTGTTTATGATTGACAAGCGGAAGCAGCTATAAGAAAGAGTACTGGGAACAAACTTGTATTACATGAGATTGAGGCTAATAATAAGGCGAGGCTATAGCAATAATAAACTGCTAATACTGTAACTATGGTGACTGCTACAGGACCGACGAAAAAAATAAGAAACTTAAAAAATGCGGTCATCCTTCAAGCGTCGCGTAACTGCGACAAAACACTATTCGCATGATTTACATACCAGTTGTTCTCCTCGCCATTCGAGACGATTCGGGTATAAGTAGAAATATTTCTTCTGCCAAACGGATTGGAATGGTCCGCCGAGCTTATGCAAATAGCCATGCAAGAGGCAGTCGCAATTCTCAGACAGATCTAGAAAACAGAAGAAAATAACAATTACAGCTGCGTAACCTTACACGTACATGTAACGTCCAATTCGTCTCATCACGAACCTTCCATTTGCACCCCAGTTCATGTTTGCATTTTTGTGTACAGTACTTATATTTCAAACTTTAAAAGAGAAGTGGGACTCATTTCTCCCACAATTTATAGAAAAAAATATATATAAATCTTATAAAAACGTCTACCTATCAATAAAATATAAAACATATGTAATTTAATGAAAAAAAGTATTATAAAGAACTAGACGGCCTCAAAAAGACGACAGAAAAACCGCTCCAAGTAACCTAGCAACTGGGCTACCACACCGAGAGAAAAAATTATCGATAAACTTACCTAATTCGTCAATGGAAGCACGGGTTCGACGCTTTGACTCCAATTTATCCGTCTCTTGATTCACTACATCGAATACCGTTTCTGCAGAAGAAAACACACGAATAAGGTATAATCTAGTGAACGAACGTCGTGTAAATCTAGAAATCTTATGAACATTCAGCCACGACTAAATTTCTAGTTTGTTTGAAAACGTATAAAGCATACTCAAGAGACAAGTCTCTAATTGGGAACCACTGGCGCGACAAGAAATTGAGAAAAACTTGCTCGCTTTGTATTACCAAGAAAGCATGACATTAGGCAAATTGCATACCACAGATTTCTTGTTGCCAACGCTCAGAATTGACATAATTGAAGTTCTGGTATAAGTCTTGATCAACATCTGATAACTGTGGGAGACGGAGAAAGACAAACGCATGAAACTATCACAGTCATATAGTGATAAATAACGGTTACTGAGATGCAATGAACATCTGTGGCCTCATTCATGGAACAGCACTAAAGCTTAGTCTAAGATTAAACATGTAGTCTGGACTCAATTATAAAAATCTGTATTTGGGACTTGAGATTTAGTGCTCGGCTTCGCTTTAGTCCCGGTCGAAGAACAAGGCCAAGATAGCCCTATTGTCGCTTTCTGCTATTATTCTACTATT
The DNA here is from genome assembly GCA_900245855.1 of Calvadosia cruxmelitensis. Taxonomy (NCBI): domain Eukaryota; kingdom Metazoa; phylum Cnidaria; class Staurozoa; order Stauromedusae; family Kishinouyeidae; genus Calvadosia; species Calvadosia cruxmelitensis. The sequence goes on along the minus strand of OFHS01000069.1, from coordinate 38,206 downwards.
TTTCTGTTATTAGTTCTAAGTACTGCATGTAATATAATGACATGTAATGTCTAAAAAAACAATTTACCAATGATTAGATTCAAAAGATTCGAGTCGAATATACCACCGACCCCCTTGGCTGTATTTTGACTAGTAATCACCTTGATTCCTTTGACGTCATCTTCGTCAAACGACCCAATGTCAAAGGCATCAGCAGCATTCACTTCACCTCGAGGTGGAATCAATGGCGGCTTGAGCTGAAAAGGAAACAGAACAATCAACCGTGTCAGAACTAATCAATTTTGTAACATGTCCTGCTCCGTGCAAACAAGTTGCCTTGTAGCATATGGATACCAAAGTCACACACACACACATTTCTAGAATTTCAAACAGAGTGCAACTAATCATTGCCTCTGCAACAATGTGAAAACCCACGTTAGAGAGTGTGACTTTACGGTTCTTTCAAATAAGGTAAGCAAAGGAACCAGATGATCTTTTAATTAATGTGATTATTTCAAAGCACATAAGAGGTATGGTTTGACAATGGTCTCATCGGGGAGTGCATGAATGATTGCCGGGAACTGATTATGTAAGCTAATTGCTTGAAGAGTTTGTATCTACCTGTACTTGAAGATTGCCTTTTTAGTAGCTGCCACAAATGGAGGCAGACACTTTTTTAGTTGAATGGTGGAGGTACGTACGGGTTGGACACTTCGAACCACCTCTGCATTGATGATAATTGTGAAGCACGGCACGATATATAAAGGCTCCCGCCATCAGTGCAGCAACGTGGTCCAAAGCTGTAGCTCCTCCCAAGGTTCGAACCCCGCACCCGGGAAACGAATGTCAGTGTTCCTGCCACTTGGCCATCAAGCCAACGAGATTGCCTTAGATTGCGTATCCAACCATCATCCCCAAAACGCGGTAAACATAATTGCGGATAATCCCCCCCCTAAAATGAGCAAACTATTTGCTTGTGGTTTGTCGACAAAACTGTTGTTGAAAAATCACAACCAATTGTAAACCAACCCCTATTTTCAGTCCCAGTATGTCAGTGTGAGGGTCGTAGCCAGGCGTGTACAACTTACATGCAGGCTAACACAGAGACGGAGTGCTGCAAAATAAGTATTATGGCCTCACACACCTTGAGTAGCTCCACTTGCTTCCACTCGATTGATGAGAAGAATGGTAATCGCTTGATATCTTCGGCCCTACCACACAACAACAGAACAACATTACTAAAAAAATTACAAAATGTATACAGTGTAACCCCGTTAATATCACTATGATTTTCCAGTCAAAAATCGTGATAATAAGCGGGTCGTGATATTAAGCGGGTTAAAATAGTTGATTCTGACAGTGCTTTGGTTCTCAGACTGAAGTGATATTAAGCGGGTTGTGATATTAACCGAGGTGATATTAACGGGGTTACACTGTATTAATCTAAGCCTATTGAAATAATCTGGCATTGGAAAATGTCTTCATATACGGCAGTGGATGCTTTTTGAAATTCTACATACAGTCAACAAATCACCATCTGTATTAAAAGAACATCTTTGAGTTGTCCATTATATAGCTTCAAACAATACAATGTACCTGTCCCGAGCGACCACCTGTATTAACACTTGTCCTGCTATTGACGTGTATACACGTTTTTGAAACAAGTCAAAAGTAGCAAACCACAGTCAATCAGATAGTTAGTCCTTAGCAAGCAACCAATCAGCAATTGGTGAAGCGACTTCGAGTCTTCATTTAAATAGTTATACGAGCAGGACAGGGGTTAAGAGACCACCTCTCATTATTAACTTGGGTGGTCATATGAGTGGTTGATTGATGCATTTGACTGACTGTGATTTTAGTTTGAAATTTACATCAAACCCCTTGTCTCATGTAAACACATTTTTAACCCTTGTCCTGNAACATAATTGCGGATAATCCCCCCCCCCCTAAAATGAGCAAACTATTTGCTTGTGGTTTGTCGACAAAACTGTTGTTGAAAAATCACAACCAATTGTAAACCAACCCCTATTTTCAGTCCCAGTATGTCAGTGTGAGGATCGTAGCCAGGCGTGTACAACTTATACCACGCTAACACAGAGACGGAGTGCTGCAAAATAAGTATTATGGCCTCACACACCTTGAGTAGCTCCACTTGCTTCCATTCGATTGATGAGAAGAATGGTAATCGCTTGATATCTTCGGCCCTACCACACAACAACAGAACAACATTACAAAAAAACTAACAAATGTATATTAATCTAAGCCTATTGAAATAAATCTGGCACTGGAAAATGTCTTCATATACGGCAGTGGATGTTTTTTGAAATTCTACATACAGTCAACAAATCACCATCTGTATGAAAAGAACATCTTTGAGTTGTCCATTATATAGCTTCAAACAATACAATGTACCTGTCCCGAGCGACCACCTGTATTAACACTTGTCCTGCTATTGAAGTGTATACACGTTTTTGAAACAAGTCAAAAGTAGCAAACCACAGTCAATCAGATAGTTAGTCCTTAGCAAGCAACCAACCAATCAGCAATTGGTGAAGCGACTTCGAGTCTTCATTTAAATAGTTATACGAGCAGGACAGGGGTTAAGAGACCACATCTTATTATTAACTTGGGTGGTCATATGAGTGGTTGATTGATGCATTTGACTGACTATGATTTTAGTTTGAAATTTACATCAAACCCCTTGTCTCATGTAAACACATTTTTAACCCTTGTCCTGCTATTGACGTGTATACACGTTTTCGAAACAGGTCAAAAGTAGCAACACATAACCAATCAGATAGTTAGTCCTAAGCAAGCAACCAATCAGCAATTGCTGAAGCGACTTCAAGTCTTCATTCAAATAGTTTTACGAGCAGGACAGGGGTTAATTGAGTCTGATTTGATATTTCTCTGTGTTCCCTTCGGCGTTGCAAGTTTGTCTGTCACCCTTACCCTTCGCCCTGACAACCAATTCGTTTCGTGACATCCCTCTTCAGCAGACCATCAAGCAACGTCTTCATTTCTGTACTGAAATCATCCGGTAGTTTCACATCCTGCAATAGATCAACACATATCCCATCATGTTGCAAAGAGCTCTTTATGGAGAACGGGATAATTACTTCTGCTCCAGACAAATACAAGTCGACTAAAAAATTGATGCTGAGGAACAATAAGCTAAACTATAGACCAGGTAGCACTATGAACCAAAGCCGTGTGAAAACAATGTAAAAGCCATGTGAAAGGGGCATTTTTCACACGGTTTTCACACAGTTGTCATTCTGCTCCATGACAAAAAGTTGCTTGTAACAACTTAACCCTTGTCTTGCTATTGACGTGTATACACGTTTTCTAAACAAGTCAAAAGTAGCAACATATAACCAATCAAATTGTTGGACCCTGGCGATCAATCAATCAGAAATCCATAAAGCTACTTCAAGTCTTTGTTTAACTAGTTTTATGAGCAGGACAAGGGTTAAATTAATGGATTTTCAGAATAAAGTCATACATACATACACAGTGTAATGATACAGTACTAATAAGGTGTTGGATACAAAAGACAAAGATCTTGAAAGTCAAGCTTCAAAACCGCTAAATATGCTAAGCCTGAATTTGCGATAATAATATTGGGTCAAAATACTAGATTCTTTACGTATGTTTATACAAAAAATTCACTGTTGTAACGAAGCTACTGGACAGTATAGCAAACTGTAAATATCTCTTTGTTTTAACGAAGGTAATCCAACCAGCCAATGACTCGCTTCCCTTGCAGCATTCAAAACAAAATAAAAAAATAAAACCAAAAAAACATATAACAAAAAAAAACTAAAAACCAAAAAAAAATCTAACATAAAAAAAATAAATAGAACCAAAATAAATTACAAAAAGAGTTGACTGAGCCAGCAGTCAAATCCTAGACGCTTGATTGAGAATCAGACAACCTGGCCGCTACATAACAAATATCTGATTATCTTGTGGCATACAGTATTAAACAAACAACAGCGCTCGTTATCGTAGACAACAACAACATTTATTATTTTAATTTATAATTATGTCATGTCCTAATGTGTAGTATTGTGAAATGTCAGTACAGTGAAACCTCGGTAATATCACTATTGTTTTCCAGCCAAAAATCGTGATAATGAGCGGGTCGTGATATTAAGCGGGTACAAATAGTTGATTCTGACAGAGCTTGGTTCTCAGACTGAAGTGATATTAAGCGGGTTAGGATATTAACCGAGGTGATATTAACGGGTTACACTGTAATCGACCCCATCTTATGTAAATCTGAAATTCACTCGATCGCTTGAACAAAGAAGTACAGTGTACTTCAATCTGAATCTAAACTATCACAGAAAGCAGAATTCCATTAAGCAATTGAACTCCGCATGTTGGACTCACCATTGTCAATGTTAATTTGTCAATCTCGTATTTGTCTTTGCTTTTCTGCTGACGAAAGGGGCTGTGCCTATGAGCAAAAACAAATAAAAAACAAATAATGTAATATTGATAGCATTCAATCACAAAGTAGCAAGCTGATGTCTACACAGTACAGTATAATCTGCAGCTCCATAATTTCCAGAGGAACAGCTCTGTTAGCCTGACTTTCTTCACGAGATAGAAAACTGGACATTCTAACATAAATTGACTTTCTTCACGAGATAGAAAACTGGACATTCTAACTTAAATTGACTTTCTTCACGAGATAGAAAACTGGACATTCTAACATAAATTCAGTTTAAGTGTGAACTTCATTAGCTCCTCATCATGAGTGGCCTGATCAGGAACTAACAGAAGAAAAATCCGAGTTCACTTGGGTGGATGGCGTATGCGCATTCTGCTACAGAAAGTCCCATATTACTCAATGTCTTCTGTTTGTACTTAGTGGTTCAAACCTTTCAAAACAGGTATATAAGAACAGGATATTCATTAATTTGGAAACATTGGCTAAAATGCACAAAATAATTTGATAAAACACAATCAAATAATAAGGCAGAATACTTGTTGACTTTCTCTAGTTCCTGCAGATAAAGGTTAGAGGTAACTAAGCGAGTTGGGACAATCAGTGAGGAACATTTGGTAAGTTGGCAGGTCATGAGAAATTCAACCAGAGGCAATAATGAATGACATGGAAATGCATACCAAATTTTGAGTGCAACTTAAAGTTACAACACAATCTGTCAATTTCAGTCACATTGCATCTCGGTCTATATGCAAGCTGACCTCAGCCAAAGGTCAATACACCAGAAATGTGCTTTGTTTGAAGCGCATTTACCCGTGCTATTATCTGTGATGGTAAGTTCCAAAGATTATTCTTAGTTGTCCAAACAGTTGATTTCAGCTGAAAATCACATGCACAAACACCTGCGTATGCTGGTCTGCATTAGCTATACGCTTCACCAATTAGATTGAGATCTATCGGCATTGCATTGCAAACAATTCTGCTTACCCTCGCAACAATTTATACAACATGCAGCCTAATGAAAACCAATCTGCCGAAGAGTCGTACGCCGTTCCCTTCTGAAGCACTTCCGGCGCCATGTAACCATGAGTGCCACTGCAGAGCATAAACCAACACATGTGATAATAGAGCATTCCTTGTAATTAATTCAACGAATATTTACAATCAGAGCAGCAGGCAATTAACTCCTAATTAGTCAAGCATGGTAAAAAAAAACTAACTAATACTGTACAGTGAAATCTGTCTATAATGGTCACCTTTAGGACTTGAGGAAAATGACAGATCTGTATAGACAGGTGGCCTTTCTGTCCAGGTTAATTTCTATAAAAAGTGTGATTTTGGGGTTATGAAGAGTGGCCTTTATACACAGGTGGCTGCTCTATAGAGGTAGCCGCTAATACAGGTTTGATTGTATTTACAATAGAGCAATCAAACTTGCTCAACATGAGACCCCTTGGCTAGCTTGTTGTTGTCAGGCGTGGTTGAGATGCCATGGCTTAAAGGATCTTGACCCACACAAACACAAGACACATGTCATGATACAGCTACAATCACTGCCACATGCCTACAGAAATATAATTGTTGTTGCCAGAGTAGGTCTAACTTACACACAAGCATGTGGCTTTTTCTTTGAAAAATCGCAAGCCAATCCAAGATCAGATATCCTAACATGTCCCGTTTCATCAAGAAGGATATTTGCCGGCTGCAAGAAACCAAAACAATTAATTTAACAAGCTCAAATTGAAATGGAGGTGGTCATTTGATGCTACTACAGCAGAATCACCGGAAAGAAAATGGATCAATATATAATAGGCTAGTAGAAGCAACGTAACATTGATATCTGACCATATCATAAATCATTTTCATAATTTTCATACCAGAATCGGCCAAAAAGAGAGCATATTGAGAAAGTTCCATATCGACAGCACTAAGGTTCCATGAAATAGTTTATTTTCCTAGAGAGAAAATGTCCAGCAAAAACAATAATCAGCTGTAGCCAAGCCACTGTTTGGCCACACCCACCTTTAAATCACGATAACAGACATGCCTCTGATGCATATGCTGTAGACCCAGGATGACCTCAGCCGCATAAAAACGCACCTGCAACAACAACAACAACAACACTCAAATAGGCTGTCAACATTGTATTACATGGTAGAAGAGTACATGGCATCCTACAACTGTGTCAGTGTACTTTTCCTCATACAACATATCACAATGACAGGCCTAAGCATCAAGAAATCTATGTAATGTTAACAGGGCATTTGCAATTATGCAGGTAGCAAATGAATATAAACAAAGCCTGCTCTCGAATATGTCCAATTGAACAAGTGCAGTCCTGATGCATTTTCGGGATTTAAGCTATTACAGTCACGTGTTTCTGAGTTGAAATCGACAATTTTGACGGCCAAGAACAATCTTTGAAATTGATCATCATAGAAAAGAGTATGGTCAACTGCATATAGAACAAAGCAATTTTGTGGTGTCGTCCCATGTGGCAGAGGTCAACTAGCATGAATACCAAAATGTACTGAGGCCAAACTTGGTTAATTGTCCACGAAACCCTGGAGCAGTTTAAAATATGGTACTTAGGATTGGACTTCAATCTAATTAGAAACCATTTTCATTGTCGTCAAAATAAAGTTCATCACAAATTATTTCCTAGGCGAATAAAGTATGCTAATATTGATTGTATTGCCTCAATTCTGCATAAAAGAATACATTGTCGTTTACTAAACGAGCATTGCACAGTTTTAAAAATCAAACGGATCTTAATAAAATAACATTTGCAGCCACAGAAAAGTATTTCTGACCAATAACGAGATCTACAAAATGCTTACTTCTTCTTCACTAAAGACTCCATGTTGCGTTAGATGGTAATGGAGATCACCACCTGGGAACATATTAAGAGACAGAAACGGTTAGCAATGGCAGGACACTGGATCTTTGAAGCGGAAAACTATCTGAAAACTCTCTCGTTTGCTTACCATTCATCAAATCCAAAACAAAACATAGCTTGTCGGGCGTTTGGAATGCATATGTCATGCAAACAATAAACGGAGAGTTGACCTGTAAAGTATAACACAAACATCACATCAAATGAGCAAAGGACAAACGAGTACAGTTGATCAGTATGAAACTGACACTAGGTTGCTTTGATCATATTGTAAAATCCATGTAAAAGAGGAACCAACGATCCAAAAAACCATGCGAAATAAAAGCACCATGTGAAAAACCATGTGAATTCGAAAAGGAACGAAAACAACGGGAAAAGTGTTCTTTTCACACCGTTTTGATGTGGTTTTTCATATGATTTTGCAATGGATTTCACATGGTTCAAGTTTATAGCGATATCGGATCAAATTTTACATTTACTTCAAGGTTTGAATCAGAAGTTGCATGAATTACAATGTAATGAAACCATAGTGAATGTGTATCTAATCTTTTTGTAAACTTGACCCGGAGCACGTTAATAAAGTGGAACTCAAATTTAAAGTTTGACAACATAATTATCATGTACTTTGTTATTGCCGCACCTAAAGCCCGGGGCAAACGACGCAACATTTGCACGAAACATCGCCCAACAATTGTTGGGCGCGAAATTTGAATATTGTGACGGGGGTGGCTAAACGTGAACGCAACATCGTCACCAACACTATTGTTTGGAGCTTTGCGTTTGCCCAAATTGTCTAGCGCTCGGAGCAATGCAGCTATTTCGGAGTCCTCGTCTTCCTATGGTTCCGTAGTTGTGCTATCTCCAAAGCCATCATCAGTGAAACAGTGCTCTTGGACTTCAGCATGCTCCATTTTCTGCTGGAAACAATTTATTTCAAGTGCGCTGGCAATATACGTAATTTTCTTCTATTTATTTGTTTATTTGCATTGGGCTGCCGACCTGGAGGCACATGACAGCACACCACGTGCGTTAGTTTGTCATACTGCGCTTGCGTAGACGATGTTGTGCGTCATTGAAAGGTGCTAGTCTCGTAAAAATTCCTCTACTTCCGTCCAACATCGAAAATGTTGTTGATCTGAATCAAAAACAGCGCAACATCGTCCAACAAGTCCCAACACCATGCAACACCGTCCAACACGGTGGCTAAACGACGCAACATTTCGCGCCCAACAATTGTTGGATGATGTTGGATGCAAATGTTGCGTCGTTTGCCCCGGGCTTAAAGCGAAAAAAACACAAGCGTGTTGATGAGATACTTAACGATATCGTTGCATACAATGTTTTACTTACAAGCGACAGCATGATCCTTTCATTCAGCGCCAACGACTCTCCCTGTTTTAACTTGATTCGTTTCTTATCTAAACATTTCATTGCATACCTAGACATAAAAGACAACAGGAAAACATCAAAATAATGATGTATAAATAGCAAATGCAAATTAGCTGTAAAATTGTAAATAACAAAGTTTGTAGCTTACAATTACAGTCAAATCTGTATTAGCGGCCACCTCTATAGAGCAGCCACCTGTGTATAAAGGCCACTCTTCATAACCCCAAAATGACACTTTCTATAGAAGTCAACCCGGACAGAACTGCCACCTGTTTATAAAGGTCAATTTCCTCAGGTCCCAAAGGTTTCACTGTAGTCAATTATAAACAGGGCAAATATCAGAGGGTCCAAGGCATTTTCCTAAAGGGTCTAACTTGGATGGCTAAACATTAAACATCATGGAATTTACTGTTCAGTTGAAATGTTGCCATTTGACACACATCAGAAAACAATTTTCTTATGCTCACACCAAGCAATGTGGGGTTCATCACTTCATTGGCATTTTGAGAGTTAAAGCAGCTTCACTGAGCATTGAAATATCCTGTCCAGACGATAGATCAATCGTTGTAATGGGGAGCAGTTTCAAGGCCTCTTGGATGTTCACATATTACTACACACTGCTTGCTACACCAAATAGGTTCATCAAAGCAGCCCACCATTTTGAAACCTGATGCAATTCAGCAAAGGTGGGCATAGTGTTGCTAAACTAGTTCGCTACTGTCACAAACTACTTTCCCCCCGTAGCTTGTAAGTTTTCCCTACTTTTCTCTCCAGTAGTAAAAATGATTATTTGAAAATGTAGCTAAAAGTCGTAGCACATTTAGAGCAACGTAGTGGTAGCTGTACACAAATGGAGTAGAGGGCCCACCCTTGCACTTCAGTGAAGGGCTTTGCACCTCGTGAATTGAGAAATGGATTCCATATGCTCTTTCAATGTTCATAAACATCAGTTATTACAGCATCAAAACAAATGATAACACACTCACATTTTCCCCGTGTTTGCTTTTCTACATCCATAAACTTCCCCAAATCCACCTCTGCCAATTATTCTATGTACACTAAAATCATTCATTGTAAGCTGAAAATATAGAACAAAAGTATAATCAACAAACACCCGAAAGCTTAAGGATCAAAGAACATTGTAATTAATGACAAATGCGGATGAAAACAGAGAAAGGAGTTGCCGGAGCAACTCTTGGAAAACTCAAATCTTTAAGAACCTGTCCTTCTACACTATGAACTGAACTAATGAGAAATCCATTTGAAAATCATGTGAAAACAATTTGTAAAATCCTTGTGAACATCATGTGAAAACAACTTGTGAAATCCATGTGAAAAATTATGTGAAAACAATTTGTGAAATCCATTTGAAAATCATGTGAAAACAGTTTGTGAAATCCATGTGAAAAATTATGTGAAAACAATTTGTGAAATCCATTTGAAAATCATGTGAAAATAATTTGTTAAATCCATGTGAAAAATTATGTGAAAACAATTTGTGAAATCCATTTGAAGATCATGTGAAAACAATTTGTAAAATCCTTGTGAACATCATCATCATGTGAAAACAACTTGTGAAATCCATGTGAAAAATTATGTGAAAACAATTTGTGAAATCCATTTGAAAATCATTGTGAAAACAACTTGTGAAATCCACGTGAAAAATCATGTGAAAAACATGTGGAAATTGTCCTTTCCAAAAGGTTTTTCGTTTCTCGATTCATGTAACAAATTCACATGCTTTTCACATGGTTTATCATCAGCTGCTTGTTATTTCACATGATTTTTCGACGGTGCTCCCGATTTTCCATCATGTGTTTTAGGATTCATAATGTTAAAACTCCAAAAAATGATTTCTTCATGGCATAAATGGTAGCAAGACTTCAATGCATGAACTGTTTAATAAATGCTGCTCGACAAATTGCAAAATAGTGAACACATTGAAATACAACATCTCGACTTACATTTAAATTAAGTTCAAGGTTTTTCCATTGTAGAAATCGAATGAAGCGATCGCTGAAAAGAGTAAACAGTTTATGACATGACAGACAGACCACATTACCCCTTGTCCTGCTATTGACGTGTATACACGTTTTCGAAACAATTCAAAAGTAGCAACATATAACCAATCACATAGTTAGTCTCTAGCGATCAACCAATCAGCAATCGATAAAGCGACTGCAAGTCTTCATTTAACTAGTTTTATGAGCAGGACAAGGGTTAAAAACAGATGCAAAAACAACTAGGCTTGATATATCAAAACTGTCTTTAGTAAAGACAAGGTCTTGACATGGTCGTGGGAAAGACTCGTGACGATTTGTTACCTTTTCAGAAATTTTTCAAATATGCCTCCCCGCAAGCTGTCTCTGATCTCTTTATCGTACAGCTGCAATGGAACAACAGTTAACAACAAGTTAGCTAGGATAGCTGTTAAACCAGAGAAAGAAGAGCGTAGAAGACAAATCAACTCTGAAAGTAAATTAATCAACAAAACCAACAACAGTGTAACCCCGTTAATATTATCTTTTTGTAAATATCACAAAACAACGAATATTACCCTTTCCAGTACCAAACTCCAACAGAACTAAATACTTGCCCACTTACTTTATTTCTGATTTTCTGGCTGGAAAACTATGACGTAATATTGACAAAGTTACACGGCACATTAATTAACTGTGTGTGTCGTTAGCAGTAGACTGATTAGCTAACATGCAATGTAACTCGGTTGATATCACACCCTCGGGAAAATCGTAAAACGTGATATTATCCGAGTCGTGATAATAACCGAGTCTCATACTCAGACCTCTAATTTTGCAGGAACGGCTCAAACAATAGCAAAAGGCGGGCCATAGAACAGCAAACTCTGTATCAACATCAAACAGAGCTACTATGTAGAGATTTTAGCAACACAAGACTCATTTTCTTTGATTTGTCCCGCTCAATGCGGCAAACACATTGAAGAACACTCCATCAACTTTTCCTTTCGCGACAATTACGGCGCCTATAAATTCAAACAAGGCAACAAATCACGGAAAGCGTGACGATAAGCGAGTGTAAACATAAAAATCCTATGGAAATCTGTGATAATAACCGAGATGTGATAATATCCGAGATGATATTAACCGAGTAGAATAAGAGAAAAGCTTAGGGACTGGCAAGTGGAATTTCACTTTCCGTGACAATAACCGAGACGTGATATTATCCAAGGTGATATTAACCGAGTTATACTGTACCTCAAATAGCGTCACAGGAACTTCATTCTTCATTAATCGTTTCCGAACATGTTCCGTTGCTTGGAATGAAAATGACTGCAAAAACACCACAATGTACTAACTATTAGTAGGCATAATTGAAATACCGGTAGTAGAAACGGTTCATAGGCCTACAAGCATGGATAGATAAGGTTAAATCTTGATAATACACCTGAACTTTAAATAGGAAATTTGTAGAAGTACTACTTCTAATTTAGAATTTTGGCTGGAGATTCATGCATTGAATGGATTTTCAAAGTAAAAAAAAAACAATAAAAAATTAATAATTATACATCAGTTGCTGAAATTTTGGAATGCTTATTGTTCACGCAAGCTCGTTATAATCAGAACAAGAAAATAATGATTTTTTTTTTCTTCTATTCAAAAGCTTGTGGAAAATAATGAAACACGTTTAAAGTGCCTGGTGCTTGAGCCTAAAACTTACAATCATTTATCATTTATAATAGATTTTATTGAGTTTCTAACGACTAACAAACAGCAGACAAGATACCGAAATTTAATATTGTGTAGTGAAAGATAAATATTCAAGGTGTCCCACCCTGCCAGAGTGTGCATTGCAGGACAGAAAAAATATAAGACAGATTGAAACCCAACTTTTCATCAAATGCTATCAGCAGCATTCGGTTTAGGAGGCTATACCAGTAAGGTGTTATGTTGAGCTGAACTGATTGATCGGAAAATATTTGGTTTCACAGATTAATAGCTTCCTTTTATAAGATCACTAATCAACCAATTAGCAAAATGATCAGTTTGTTTAATTGATTCGCTATAACACAACAAACACAACACACAGGTGTGAGTGAGCTTTTCAGCTGCCGCCCACTGACAGTAGCTTGAAATGTACAGAGGAAAGACATTATCATAGCATAGAGTTGCAACCTGGGCCAAGTAACGGTGTGCTTCTGTATAAACATCGGTTTACCAGATTAATTTGCCAAATACAAAACTACAATGGGCAAACTTAATAGGTAAAAAGAAATTGGAAAATGTTGGTTCATCTCTAGCAATATGCAATGAAAATAACGACAAAGACAAAAACTGTAAAAACAGCAGACAACTTAGAAGAATGAACATAACACAAAAACACAAATGTCGTCAACAGGGTAGCTGCTGTCACAGACTTACGTGTGAGCACGATAGAAGCTCCTTCATAATAAAATTGTCAAAAATTTGCCTTGCTCTTTCAAGACGGTCTTGATTTGACTGAAACCTTTCATATTCCTTGATCTGTAGAAAATAACAGCAGCACCAAATTGAAATACTAAAATTAATTAATTCATTTTCATTAATTTAAATATTTTATGCTCATATAATTCACATGAAAGTGACACCTGACTTCATATGTTGACTGTGCGCCAAGAAATCGTTTACAGTCAAACCTGTATCAGCGGCCACCTCCATAGAGCAGCCACCTGTGTATAAAGGCCACTCTTCATAACCCCAAAATGACACATTCTATAGAAATCAACCTGGACAGAAAGGCCACCTGTCTATAAAGGTCATTTTCCTCAGGTTGCAGGGGTGACTGCCATAGACAGGTTCCACTGCACCATGACAACACACAGGCACATTTCCACACAATTGTTGTTGGTTTGTTTTGGGACAGTACTGTTCATCTGAACAGCCCGTCACTTCTCTTCTTTGCAACACATGAATCAACAGACTTTTTCCACAAATTAAGGTCATTTACATCAGACAAGGAAACACCAGTACTACCACAATCAGACATTCATTAATCGCAATAATAATCCCATAATCAACTGCGCCAGTAGTGAGCCACAAAACCCAGCAGCACACTAACGAGAATGAGAACAAATGGTAGATCTAGAAGGAAATAGCTCGTGATCAGCATATCATCAAGCACGGATCCAGTCTGCATCACACAGGGGCTAACAGGGCAAATCTTAGAATTATAATTTATCACATCATAACGAGGCTTCGTGAGAGTGAGGCTAGTCTATATTACTACAGTTAGCAAGTCACTGGGTGAAAACAGATTGTCTTGGCTATGGCGATATAAATCAGTGGGACTTCACTTCATTCCAGAATGTCAACATACAATCGTCTATGGAACAGTCTGCCATCGCAAATGAAGTCGATTGCTAGTGGGGCCAGATTCAACTCAATTATCAAAGAACATTATTAGTAAAAAAGCAAAAAAAAAGATATTTTATTACGATGTATTAGTTTGTGAACCCAGTTAAACGAAAAACAGAACTTGTATCTGATTGGATAACTGATTAAATGATGATGATGATGATGATGATGACAATTACTGTTCTGCATATTGATTGATTAAAAACGTAACTTATGATTATAGGCATTTTGAAAATTGTTACGATTCCATGTATAAATTAAAAACTACAAATCAGAATTCAACATTATCTGGAGGCATAGCCAGCTCCCAGATGTTTGTCCTGCTCAACAATTTCCAGCAGGGGACATACAGGCTAGGCTAATATTTCATCTCCTTTTGCCACTGTTGTGAGCGTGCTAATTGCAAAGTGCATTTCAAATAAATTAGTTTGCTCACATCGCAAGAGAGAAAGTTGAGCAATTCTGCCGCTTCTTGTCAAGAAAACCCAGTTGCAAAGTTGTTGCTTGCCGTAGGCCCGTAGCTTGCGCATCTTTATGATCTGCAGTCACAGGTCTTTGCAGACAGTTTCCAGCAGTTCTGTTCGCTCACTCCTGCTCCTCAGAATAGCAGGACTAGACGTCCATTTTTGGACCGCATGAAATGTAGAAACAATAGAGCAAGGCCCGGCTCAACCAATCAATGCACAACAGAAGTTACGTCACTCCTGCTGGCTGAAACGGGCAGGACTGAGGGAATTTAGTGATTTCAGTGAACTCGTACGGCCTCCGAAAGGAAAAATGACCTGATTTCAAGTCATTGAAGGCAAAATAAATTTACCTTGAGGATTTTGAAGATATCCTTATCTCATTAACTGAAAATACAAGTTTTGACTGAATTTCATTTGGTCCTGCTCAGCAGGACAAGCAGGACCGCTATCTACGCCACTGTATGGAGGGGTAAATGTGAGTGCCCATCATATAATTCAAATGTCTCTTTTGAATAAACACCAATTACGATATTGTTTCTGATAAGCATTATCTTAGAGGAATACTATCTATCTACTTCTTGAAATCAAGAAAACCAGAGGGTGCGTCTAGCTCAACGGCAGAGCAGTGGACCAGCAATCTATAGGTTGTAAGATCGACTCTCACGGCGCGTCACTTTTCTGTAATTTGAGCAATCTCGGTTCTAACAGAAGGCACATAAACTTTCAGCATGAACTGTAAACTTACAGCCTCGTAGAATTGTATTTGAGGTACTGGACGGTTGCATCCATTCTCGCAATAATCCTTGAACAGCAGATAACCTACAGCGGAGCAAAACAACCTGAATTAGCAGTGTCGAAAAACACAAACAAATTCACAATAGGCTAGTAAATATAATCATTTCGAAAATAAAGCAATATACAGCAGCCCTAGATATACTGTTTTCTCTTCCCTTACAGCTACAGAGCATTTAATTAGGGTGGAATTTGACCCCCGGCCGGCCGCGAACTCGCTGGATTGATCGCCTTTGATGGTGGACTGATCTACCTGCCGCCACACTTATAGTACAGACGGCTAACTGCGAACCCTTCAACGTCACCCAATGTCACTCAGAGCGGGTGTACAACATGGTCGCCAACAGGCTGGCAACAATGCCGGCTCATGCCGAAATTCATCATCGAATTTTCAAGAACAAAAACAAACAAATTACTGTTGGCAAAATGTGACAGATCTTCTAACACATTGAGATGATAATTACACTAAAAAATCAAGCTGCTAAGCAAAGAAATAAACTGAGGTTCGTGCCTAAGCAATTCAATGTCCAACATGTTTTAATGACCGTATACTGTGTGGTCATCTATCTCAAAATACCACTTTTCACCATCTCCTATTTGAAAAATTTGTGTCTGCACACAAAGTTATAAGGCCCATTCTGGTTGAATCAAAATTATTTACAAAGTTTCATCATCATGGTTTGAAAATTGTCACTTTCAATGCCATAACTGACAGATGTCCATGAATCAATTATTTGTCTATTCATACACAATATATAGAATAACATGAATATCTACCAGTGTAAATAAATACCTAAGTGAATTAAAATACCAAGTACCTGCTGGAAAACAATATCACAGTCTGCTTCTAAAGAATATCACTTGCGACAAGCGAGATGGTAGGCTAAACAAGTTGATAAAGCTTGTAGTATTCACGAGAGATGTCACGCAGATAACTTACTGTAATTGGTATGGTTTTTCCAGTTTTTTATTAGAAATTGTGCAAAAGTGGTTAGAAAAAAATGTCACGACATTGAGCCCTGGTGTCCTTTAGGTGCGAGCTCGTGGTTGTGTTGCGTAGGTCTATACAGTCCGCGGCTACGACTTTGGATTCAAATTGCAAAAGGTCAAGAGGGCTTTGCAGTATTTTGAGGCGTCAAGGCATCAACATCGTCAGATAGTTTAACAATCCTATCGAATTTTAATTCTCGTTAGGTGTTCTTCGTCCAGACGCCATTTTTCCGAAGCAAAAAAAAACACATCTAGCTATCTTATCAACAGTTTTGCAAACAACCAAACAAAGTTCAACAGAGGAAAACAAACATCAAATTTCGGTAAAGGAACGTCAGAGTTCGCATAAGCAAATAAAATGAGGATGGAGGGCAACATGAGTAAACACTTTGATGTCGTTAGTATGTTGCCCACTTTTCCCCAAATAAACGAGAAATGAAAGCTTGAAACACGAGGTGGCATATAGGCAATCAACAACGTACAAAATTGATGATAAACGGAAAGGATGCAACATTTTGCAAGAATAAATCGACTTGTGTGTTCGTGTTGTAGTTTAGTGTTTTGGTTTGATCGACTTGCGGGGCGATGTATGGCGAAACGAGCGTTGCTCCATTGTCTGCTGAATGCGGGATGAAGGCAGCCGTAACCGTTGATGTAAACAAGCACCGTTCGGAAGCAACCGGTCTAACTTTCGCAACAAACGCAATCTCACCGCTTGTGTTTCTATCGCACGTTGAACGACGAATTAATACAGTGAGTTGAAAGTTGAACATATGCTGAAAATCATGTGGGGATTGCATTACTTATCGAATGAAAGAACAATATCGATCGAGGACCAACCAACAACCCATGGGAAATCGACGGGAATAAAATCTTCACTGCAATGACCTCGACAACTTACCGATTCTTTGGTCAAAAATCCTATCAAATCCAAGTTCGCTTCTTTCCTTGAGATATTTGTGCATCACACTATAGACCCTGTAAATATATGCAAATATGCCTATTAGCTGTAGCAGACGGTCGTAGCCATACGCGGAAAGAGATTGAAGAGAAAAATCTTGCACGACCACGTAAACACAGAGTGGGTCTAACGGAAGCCATCTCTTAGCAATAGTGGCATCATTAGAAGGCGGTTAGCTGTCTTGACAAGACTCACGAAGCATCAGGGAGTAGTATCTTCTTGCTAGCACGAGCAGCTGGTGTTGACTTGGATTTCTCCATCGCCATTAAATAGCTGACATCAGCCAGGACGGCTTCTAGATCCGCCATGTTGGTATTTCACTGCTCCTATGAGCAAGGCTGTCACTTCTCAGCACAGAACATACGCGCCAGCGTTCAATAGAAATCCCGCGCTGTGATTGGTTGATTGCCAACTCAACACTACTTCGTATATTGACTGAGTCAAAGTAAGGAAATTGGAATTTCAAACACAGCGCCACCTGGGAGACTTAAAAGCAAGTCTACTTAGTGAAAATAACTGAAATATCTAATTTACATGACCATTTTTGACATAACGTGTTGATCGTTTTGCAACTTTTGAGTTTGTAAAATCGTTCGAGTCTTGAATTTCCATTACGATGCATTCATTAATTCTAGATTTTCATTTGTACGATTTTTACAAGGCAAAAGCTTGATGTTGCAAGAAGGAGGCGGGATGATAGTAACACGACAAATCAAAACAATGACAGACGCAAGAATAAGCAAAACGAACAATCACTTTTAAAATTGTTGCATTCTGTTCTCTAAACTAGTCTTGTTTCCGCGTGTCTAAACGTGTGGGCTTTCAAATGTTTTACAAAGAATTGCGGGTTGTTTCAACCGCAAAAGGTTGTCAAGAACTACACCAAATACAAAAGAGATTGTTGAATATTTTATGTTCTTCGTTAATTAAAAACCAAGGCTAGGAAAGCAGTGCGTCTTCAAAGGAATATCCAACCATGTTCAAAGTTCCTACGAGGCGATTCTTGGCTTTTTGGCCACCTGGAACGATAAAAAATAAAACTATCAGCTTTCTATAATGGTATAAAATAAAACGCCACAAGTGTTGAACAGCAGCCCTATATTACACGCCAAAAAATATTCTAACAAAATTTCAAATCGCATATTCTCTGCATATCTCGTTACTTGCTCAGAGGAAAGATCAAAGAAATTACTCTTTAGTGCCGAAGAGAGCGGGATGAGCAAACTGGCATACGAAGGGAAAATTTCTCCCTACGGCAGCAGGTTCAAATCCGCATAAAATCAGTGCAAGCTGACGCCTTCTACAAACCCAACATGATACGTTCTACAACGATCACCATAGAAACACACCATTGACGAAACACCTGCAATGCGAACATGTCAGTTTCTGACATCAAAGAATAACAAAGCAATAAGAAATTGACATTCGGTTTTCAATCGTCGCGTCATTCAACGCCCATCACAATGACGCTGATTTTGTCCCACGATCGCTTCAATTTCAATCGACAGGCAAAAGGAAGACTCTCTGCGACAATCAACAAGACACTGCCTGCGCTTGGCCTACCGGACCATCTGCCGGCGGTTGCATCGTTGATAACGGTGACCCAAACATCAGTGAATCAGCCTTCTCTCTCATTGAACTGTCCTGAATAACGCAACAGAACAAACCATCAACATACCGCAGAAGGGCAAAACAGAAATTAAGGAAAACCACTCCCGCCAAAATATGCCCATGTCTTACAAGCCGATGCAAATTTGCGGACAAAAAAGAACTAATTTCTCGAGAGAATAAATAAATAAGTGACTCGGCTGGAAATCCAGATTTGAACTGGCTAAACTATTCGATATTTTTAAAGAGGACTGATATCTTTATAGACTATCGTACAAGGTGATTCGGTTGGAAAACCAGACTCAAACTGACATAACCTATTTGATATTATTTATTATTATTTAAATCAATGAATCAGGAAAGTAAGAATTGTATAGCACATCAATTACATAAAGCCTTCTGTTTGTTTGTTTGTTTGTTTGTTTATTTGTTTGTTCAATTTTATTCACAACAGAGATGATACAATCAGAAGACTAAACACAAGGTTACAGAATAATAATGTGAATATGGCAAGTAATGGCTGTACACAGCACTTACATCAAGCCAAATTAAAAACATTTACAGAATGTAGAGAGATCAATAGACTTCAATTTAAACTTAAATAATGATAATGATAATGATAAATAATAATGATAATGATAAATTATGATAAAAATAATGATAATGATGATGATTTTGCTAAACATTGACAATATTACATAGCTGCTGCAAACTACAATGCACAGTTACACGATCAGAAAACTTGTAGATTAACTCTCCATTTGATTAAGAATCAGTTTGTTTGAAGTCTATTGATCTCTCTAAATTCTGTAAATGGTTTGATTTGGCTTTATGTAAGTGCTGTGTACAGCAATTGCTTGCCATATTCACATTATTATTCTGTAACCTTGTAATTAGTTTTCTGATTGCATCATCTCTGTTGTGAATAAAATTGAACAAACAAACAAACAAACAAACCAACCAACCAACAAATAAACAAACAACAAACAAACACACACTCTCTCTCTCTCTCTCTGAGGACCAAAGTTTTATTTTTCAGACAATTCCGATCTAAATTTGTTCTGACCTTATTCAATTATTTCGAAATTTAAAAACTTTCTTACTTTTTAATGAGATTTTCTAAGCATCCCTGGAGGGTTACAACGCAGTAATTCTATCAGTGCATTTCACAATTTAGTTGAAATTACCCGCGCCTACTGTCATATAAATGTATTTATCGCAAATCAAATTAATTCATTCAGTGACTCGTGCTAGCTTTAAATCAACAGATGGATGAAATAAAAAAAAAATTAAATTCGTATTGATTTTGCGTCTCACGTTGCATAAATTTTATTAAAGTGTAGCCTTGAATGGATTTCAATATTGAATCGCTTTTCCTTAGTCGCTTTTAGGGGTTTTAGGTACATTTACATTGACCATGCTTAGTAAACTGACTACGCTCATCCCCAACCCAGAAAGCATATTGCCTTATTACGACGTCCCATCATTATGGACGCTTCAACGTTGTGGAAGACGTCGCGTATACGTCGTGTGTTCAATGGGAAGAACGTCGGGTCACACGTGATTTCAAGACCATCGTTGCTTGAAACCGGGGCATTTCTGAATAGACCACGCATGAGACAGAGGTCGAACTCGCCTATGTCCCGAAATGCATTGCGGCCGATCGTTTTCAATTCGTCTGGATTAACAATTAGCTGCACATGTTTACCACTGCTTGACTGCTCAGAAGATCAGAATGCTGCGTTGGCAGCAGCTTTATCCGGCACAAAATTTGCCGTTTGGCGCAAAATCAGTCGTTTCAAACATTCAGTCATCGCGAAGTTACTTTGCATCAATGCCGTATCTTTTTCGACACTTTTAGCGTAGATGTTTCCAGCCTTATCGGTCCGCTAAATCACAGAACTTCGAATTGCGTAACCCATTCGCCAAGTATAGAGATCGCCAGCTGCAAGGTTGCAATAAAATATCAAGTGCGCATGCGTAAATGTTTCATTTCAAAGGGGAGCTTCAGTATTCCGGTCACGATAATTATGTAGGAAATTTCCCAACAAGTGCAACGTCGCTAATTGGGTAATCATGAGTGTAAAACGATACAAGAATAACAACAACAACATTAAACAAATGCCATTCGCGGCTGTTTTCAGCTAATTCAATCAGCGTCCTTCAAAGCAGCTACCTGCCGGCTTCGCAACGACAAAAACACATCCGTCTTCTATGCCAATAACACAATACAGAGGCAATCACGTGACAATAACAACCAATTGCCGCACCTGTAGCCACGGGTGGGCAAGGGCATCGGCAACTGAATACCTCTCCTTCGGATCGACCGTAAGCAACTTCTTGATTAGGTCCATCGCTGCGAAATAGAGACAAAATACAATCGATTTCAACACGCAAATGAAAACACGCTTAGTATACACAACCTAGCATACACAAAACACAAGACAAAATTCAAACTTCAAACGCTCAAACGTCATGACAGCGTCCATGAAACGTCGTCATGACGTCTTGTGTTTGCTGCGGATGCATCATATTGACATCCCAAGACATTGTCATCATCACGCTCAGTGCTTAATGCCACTAAGGATAGTGACAACTGTTTGAAATCTTCCACGTGCGAAGCACATTCATTCGCAATCTGTGATTGTCGATTGCAATTATTGTTTCTTGGCTGCCAAAATTGTCCATTTCTGCTCAAAACAATTAGTCTGAAATAGTTTGCATTCCGGCATGCATTTGGATTTATCTTCGCTTGTCTTAGATTGATTCAATGGTACTCCAAGCAAAGCCAACTTCAGGGGCCTTGTTCATGAACCGGAACTAAAGTGCAGTCCGGGTCTAAACATGAAGTATGGACCGAATTACTAAAACCTGCATATGGGAGTTGAGGCTTAGTCCTGGACGAAGCTTTGGTCCAGGTCCATGAATAAGGCTCTATGAGTTTTCGATTGCGAATAAATCAAAATATTGTAAGTTGATTTCGTAGCTGTTTGAGATCACCGTGACTAGCGTTACCGTACAACATTTTACAAGAATCAATCAATTCAGTCGGGGCACAGTATACTTTGGACTGCAATTTACAGTTCGGCGTCATAGTTATTCTTGGCGTACAAGGCAGAGAAATGTGACAGACACATGAAGATAATAAGGATAGATTATAGGAGCGATCGGTTTCATCTAAAATTGATCAAGAAATATAAACCAGATGTATGCGCGGGATTGAGCTGAAATCTACAATATTGACGGCAAAAAAAATTCGTTGAAAAAATGTAGGCGAGTACGACTGTCAGACGACTGGCTGCTTTTCTGCAAACAAAACTATTCTCTGTCGTCGTCCCATGTGGAAGAGAGTAACAAACTTCATTCAAATACGAAATTGTTGGCCAGTTGCAATAAATGGTTGGTTTTTGCTCGTTTTGTTAACTACATGATCTGAAGAATAGTTCAATCTCAGCGACCCCCTATAAGACTACTTAAAAGTACCCCTCCTACACACACAAAGCACTCCCTCCCCTACTTCTGTCCTTGGCAACGCAAACCTTTGTTTTATCAGACACATCTGAACTGTCAGATCAACCAACCAACATCATCTGCGAATAAAATATGCGCTCACGATACTTATGAGGTCAAACCTAATTATGGATAATTTGTCTGAAACTATTAAAAGCGGTCGGAATCTAATGCGACAGAAGTCAGAATGACGCCAATTTTAATAGAATTAAGTTTTATACTTAAGGATGAAATCAAGAGTGTGGCAAACAATATCTCAAGACAGCTGCTACACATTGAATCGGCAAACGATGTCGTTTAGTAAATGCGCCAAGAAATCAGGCAGTGTAGAACCACGGCTGGAGTTTTTCGCACGTGTAGGTCGCTTGGTGCAGTAACACCTATCCCAAATCACGCCAAATGTTCAATTTCTACGGGAAACTATCCACCTTTGCCCTTCGAGATTAATCGCACTGTCCACCTATCAGGTCCTAGAGGTGACCATTATAGACAGGTTTCACTGTGTCTAAAGGACGATAAGATGTCCCAACAGAAATGTACAGAATTAAAGTATCATTGCTCGTGACATTGCAAACCTTGTTTTGATACGCAATCCCAGAGATTCGTTGGGAAGGAGTAATCACCATGCATGATCTGTTGGTCGATGGTTTTGCCAACGTAATCGCTTGAAAACGGCGGGTAACCACCAAGACTGCAAAAAGAGAGACAGAAGTAAGGACAAAAAAGAAAGATTGGAAAGTACATATACTATACATTACGATAGGATCCAAAGGAAGAAATCAGCTCTAATGCATTGCTACGATTAGTTTCTCCCGCAGAAATGGTCTCTTAAGACAGGTGGTCTCTTGGCACAGGTGGTTCCTCAAGACGTAGTCTCTTAATTAAAAGAGGTGATCCCTTGAGAAAGGTGGTCTCTCCAGATGGGTGGTCTCTTAACACAGGTGGCCTCTAAGTACAGGTGGTTCCTCAAGACGTAGTCTCTNAAGGCGTATTCTCTTCATTAAAAGAGGTGATCGCTTCAGAAAGGTGGTCTCTTAAGACAGGTGGTCTCTTAAGACAGGTGGTCTCTTAAGACAGGTGGTCTCTCAAGGATAGGTGGCCGCTATCGTAGGTGAAAATGTAAATAGTAAACAGAAGGAAATAGCTTACCAAATGAACAGCATACATCCTAAGCTCCAACAGTCAACCATTTTGTCATATCCAGCCAGGCCACATGTCTTTAGCACTTCAGGAGCAACGTAGTTTGGTGTTCCACATAATGTCTTCATCAAAGAATTCTCACCGACGAATCTCGACAAACCAAAGTCTGTCAACTAAAGAAATGAAAACAGGCATCATTGTTACGCTTGATCTAGTGCATTCCTGATGCATTGTAGGAGTCATGCTACTTTCAGACTCATGGTTTTGAGTTGAAATCGACAAGTTTGGCAGCAAAGAACAATCAAACATTAAAAATACATGGTTGAATGCATTATAAAGAAAGCTATTCCAAATGTCATCACATGGGGTCAACTAGCTTGAATCTGAAAATGCATTGGGACTGCATTGGGCCAACATAGAATCACCATGATTCAGTTCGTTTGCCTTGGATCCAGAACTATCATGCGACAAGCCAACAACCTCTTAGCCCCGCATGTCAAAGTTCACTAAAACAGGACTATACCTTAATTCGTGTCTCATTCTCTTTGCTGGCAAGTAACACGTTTTCGGGCTAAAATAAAATAGCAAAATTATGAAGTTAAAGGAGCAAATAACGAAATAAGGTCCCCTTTCAACCATGCTATAGCAACGCATATTTGATGACCGATTGACTCAGCACCTGCTTAGCCTGAAATATTAAATTCCTTCACTAACCTGTTTAGCTGTCAGTAAAGAAACTAGAGAAAAATGGTCCCTCAACACAGGTGGTGGCTAAGGGGCTGTTTACATGAGGCGGGCCAGCCCAGTTGCCACCGGGATGGGCTAATTCTGTTGATTGTTTATTTGGGAATTTCCTGCCGGGCTGGCCCTGCTTACAGCCTGGCAAATTTTTGCCGGGCTGGTCTCTGATTCTTCGACGCAAGCGTGTTTGGGTCTCAGCTCACCGGGCTGGCCCGACAACCATATAAATGCACCGCACAGAAGCAATGCGAAACAATAGCAGGCAACCATCTCACTCAAAGGTGTCAGCCCGTTTAGTCGGGCTGGCCTGCCTCATGTAAACAGGCCCTAAGATGGGTTGGGCCATTTGACGGAGGTCACGTAATCTAGTTAATCAGGTGATCACTTAAGACAGGTAAATTGTATTTTGAACATCAAATCGACCGCTTGAAGGTGGTCACCTGATAAAGGTGGTCACTCACGATGGGTAAATTGTATTTTGAACATTAAAGGGACCGCTTGAAGGTGGTCATTTGACACAGGTGGTCGTGTAAGAAAGGTGGAACTGTATATCGAGACATCCAAGCGACATGTTGCTCATCCAATAGCAGGCAGGGAGTGGTGGGAGATTTAAGATTTCCAACGAGTACATAAGTAATAGTAATTGGTGTCAGTGCCAGAGCTGCGAACTAGCTGGTTGTTGATTTGTCTTCCTTGATGTTACATCGTCAGCCGCGCCTTACAATGATCTCGTCATCATAGACAAGCTATTTCAGTGTTGGAGCTGAATTGCAGTGAATTCCTAGAGTCCAACGATATTTATAATAATAANCGTTTTTACCCTATTTCACAACTTTTTTGCGTTGATCCCGGTAACATTTTGAAAGTCGACTTTTTTTCAACCACCCTAGAGTACATAAGTAATAGTAATTGGTGTCAGTGCCAGAGCTGCGAACTAGCTGGTTGTTGATTCGTCTTCCTTGATGTTATGTTGTCAGCTGCGTCTTACAATGATCTCGTCATCATAGACAAGCTATTTCAGTGTTGGTGCTGAATTGTAGTGAATTCCTAGAGTCCAACGATATATATAATAACCCTTGTCCTGCTATTGACGTGTATACACGTTTTCAAAGAAAGTCAAAAGTAGCAACATCTAACCAATCAAATAGTTAGTCCCTGGTGATCAACCAATCAGCAATCCATAAAGCTACTTCAAGTCTTTGTTTAACTAGTTTTATGAGCAGGACAAAGGTTAACAATAATAAATAAAAATAATAACGGTTTATTAGCACTTCCACAGGTCTAGTGGCTCTTCCAATGCCAAGTTTATAAAGGATATTAAACAAAATATATTTCTTATACATAGATAAATAAATAAAGTCATTGTTTAAAATTTAACAGACTTTTTACGATATATAATCTACTAATTGCCTTACATAAAAAGTGTTGCTTACAGTGGCAATAAAATTCATTGCATTCTGTGCAGGTTTTAGTATTTTCTGTTAGCTCGTTAAAAACATGCGCTGCTTGATGCTGAAACGTTCCCAGTTCTAGAGATGCAGCTAGCTAAATTTGGTTTGAAGAGCGCAGTGTCCCGGTGAAAGGCCTAATGTTGTGTGTGATTCCGCAGCCAATGCACCAATTCTGGTAACCGTTGTAAAGCCAATGTTCCAGGATCCCAAAGCAGTAGCAATGGCGACGAACTGCTGCTCACACCCCACCATTAAAACCCATGTACGTGGCAATGAGATGGGCAGCAGGAAAACACTGTCTGATGAGTGGTGACACACGTCATCAATTGTACCACAATGAGACTAGCCTCGACTACAACCCATAGCATGTCAGCACTAGGGTGTGAAATTAACCTCATCTAAATTACATTAAGCTACATTTAATGGTGTAATTATGCAGCAAGTGCAACGAGAGAAATGAGATAACCGCTACATGTAGGTTACCTTGAGGTCACGGTGGGTGATTCCTTTGTCGTGCAAATACTAAAAAATGAAAGCATGAAAGCAGATCATAAAGTCTTGTTGGCTTTGCTGGGGAAGTGCATTTGACACCCATCCATCCCCCTCTAATATGCTTTGAAACAGGGTCTCAGGCCACAGTCGATGTTGACTATTTTTATGAAAGGCAGGAGCTTCGCCCTTTGCCCCTGGGGTAACGGGTTCAAATCCCGGTTGGGTCTGTGCTTAGGACTATGTTGCTGCCCTGGGGCCATATTCATGGACCCTGACTAAAGCGTAGTCCAGGACTAAATCTCAACTCCCATACACAGATTTTAGCAATTTGGTCCAGACTAGACGATTAATCTTGAACTACGCTTTAGTCCTGGTGCATGAAAAAGAAGCCTAGTGGTTAGAATGTATAGAGACATGCTATAGAGATGGTAACAGTACAATGGTGTAAGTTTGAAACAGTAAATAAATATTTACAACCAAGGGAGTCAGCCCTTTGACGAGGGTACGTGGTTGAGCTCAAAACAAAATTCCCCTACCAATCACCCCTCAAGATTCTGTAAAGTTATGGCACTTATGTAAATGTCATTAGGCTGCACATGCATAATGTAGGTATGTTTAATTTTCTGTGCTTCCCAGTTAACAAAACAACAACAACAACAACACAAATATGATGACCGCCAACAGCTAAAGCCTGATAAATTAAGTTAACCCCTGTCCTGCTCGTAAAACTATTTGAATGAAGACTTGAAGTCGCTGCACCAATTGCTGACTGGTTGCTTGCTTAGGACTAACTATCTGATTGGTTATGTGTTGCTACTTTTGACCTGTTTTGAAAACGTGTATGCACGTCAATAGCAGGACAAGGGTTAAAACCAAGTGCACAAGCAAGCAGGGCTGCAAAAGTTACCCTTTAAAAGTAGCTAGTTACAGTTATAGTTACATTATTTCGAAAATGAAAAGTTATTCTACAAAGTTATTATTTTATAAAAGTAACTTTCAAAACTTACTAGTTACCTGCCAGGAAAAGTTACTAGTTACAGTTACTTTCAAAGCTAGTTTCATCGATGTTAACATAAGAAAAGAAGGTATAATTTGCATGCGTATTTTGAACAAATTCTAACTTACCATCGTCGGTGGATTTTTTCATGCATACATGAATGCTTTGAAGCTTATTGTATCTTAAAGGTACCCACAATCAACTAACGTCTAGAATTGAAAAGTAACTAATCGTAAACAACTATAACTTTGAAAAGTTACTAGTTACTTTGAAATATTGTATCTAGTTACAAAAAAGTTACTTTCAGTGAAAAGTAAATAGTTACTTCAAAAAGTTACTAAAGCAACAGTTACTAGTTACTTACAGCCCTGTCCATCTTTTCATATAAGAAATTCAAGGATGCTTCAAAAAACATATCACAAAAAACATCCCACGTATTGAGTTCGCATTCCCACTCACTTGCACGGCAACCAACATTTGATAAAATAGCAGCTTGGCCACTTGTTCTGGAAATCTCTTTACAGCTATAACGCGTTCGAATAATTCACCACCTTCAACCCTAAATAAGAAATGGAAAAACCAGAACTATTTTGATATCGATCAGGTTAAACGTGTTGATCAACTAAGACTAATCCGATTCAATCTGATTCGACCTGATGCTAAGCTGCACATGTTTTGTCCGATCTCATAGGAAAGCTGGGAGCACAGGATCAGCATGATCCAATATCCTAAACGTGACTTCACTTGCAGAGTGCATTAGTGCCAGTTGATTGTAGCTCGTCATACTTACAGCTCCAGGACAATGTAGAGTGCATCGTCCGCGTCGAAGACATCTTCAACTTTTACAATACACGGCTGAAAATATAAAGCAGATTGTAGTTAAACCTCCCTTAGGTTACTGTACCAAGGAAAATTACTCTCTCATGTTTAACACAGGTGATTGTTCCAACACAAAAAGCTGCACATTAGGCCAAACAAATTGAGATTTCGTAAATGCTTCCACATAAATGCATTTCGCATATACAGAAATGTATCCGATTTGAATATAAGCGGCTTGTTATGTGTATGCAGTAAGTACATTTCAGTTACGTCCTATTGTTTTGTGAGTTGTGCGGTAAGAACCAAGCGATTGTCATCATCTATGTCAGCGCTGCTATTGATGATAGGTTAAACACAAGTAACAGCAGGCATCGGTGATCAGTTTAGGCATTCGGAATTGGGACAAGTAAAATACTGCCTTGATGACTAGCTGGTTGCAAGTACGTCAGAAGTTGAAAGACCCGGTGTTATTTTGTTAGTTTATATTCTTGCTGTCATAGTTACATTTATATAGGGCCAAGACTCCTAGTAGAGGACACATGGCAAAGGAAAATCCATCATTACGGTTAGTTGTTGAGAGCTGGCCCGTGGAGATGCATGACTGTAGCTTAGTATGTATACTTGTTGTCAACATTTGAAATAATTATATGTTTTATGCCCCGCATGCACGCAACGCTTTTCTTCCTGCTTTCTATAATGATCAATACAATTTAGATCTCAGTTGTTCCTGGTTATAAAGCAACCAGCCACATCAATGAAACACCTGTGTTAAGAGACCGTTTCAGAGATGTCCTTTCAACTGTCTACTATACAAGTGGATTCCCTTGAATCGGGGAGGAGGCAATAGTGTCAATCCGAGGAACAATAGTAATACAACGAATATAATCAAAGACCAATTGAATCCTACACTGCGGACTTGCTGTGATATAGCATCGCAACAAGAATGCAAGACTACATAAAAACGAGGCTATGATGATACTACAGACCCAAATCGAGAAAGATTCTACTGAATTCCACACAACCATCACTTCAGTACTTCTACAGTAAAATCATCATTCCTCCTTAAAACAAGACTCACATCTTGTGACCTTCTTGCCATGCTGCACACAAAGATTACAGATCGACCATAACACAGACAACAAACTCAGTAGGCCTACTCACATGGTCAAGCTTTCGTAGAATGTTGACTTCTTCCATCATCGAACTTTTTAATTTGTTCTTCTGCAACAATAATTGTAAAAGAAAAATACAGTCAAACTTACATTAGCAGCCACCTCTGTAGAGCAACCATTTGTGTCTAAAGAAAAGAAAGAAAGAAAGATATTCGCGTCAGCGTCGCAGGCAAACCTGCTTCGCTATATGAGCGGCGCCGATCCCCGATTCTCAGCCCTTCGGCCGGGAGGGTCTTTCGACCTGAACGCAGGGCGGGGGGCTAGTCCACCAAGGCAGATGCCCTACTACGCTCCAGTTTCTCTCACACCGAAGTGCTACTCTTTTTTTTTCGGAAGAGTGAAACCGTGTGCTCCGGGTAGGGCTCGAACCTGTGACCTCTCGGATGAGAACCAGTGGTCCTAACCACTACACCATCTACGCACCTGTGTCTAAAGGTCACTCTACAAAATCCTCAAATACATTTTCTATAGAAATCAACCTGAACAGAAAGGCCACCTGTCTATAAGGTCAATTTTTTCAGGTCCCAGACCTGACCGTTATCTGCTCCGTGCAAAAAAGCTTTGTAACCTTATCGGATTTCTCAGATTAAATGATGATCGATTGATTGATTGACCATTATAGACAGGTTTCACTGTATTATGAATGATTTGTCAAGGGTTGGATCAACCATGGCAATTTGCCAACATTTGTTGTGTTAATAGCAGGTGTTCTAACAATCACGCGATAATGAAACTGTTTGCTCAAACACAAAGGAAATCTGCTGTGCTGTGATCCAGACAAAAAAAAACAATTACATCATTTGTTGGTATATCAATATGTTCCTGTAATTTAGATGATGAATTTGAAATCATTATTTTCACAAAAACCACAACCAGACAATTTGCTGTTTCCTTTGATGATCGATGGGTGACTGGCCAATGATCGATTGCCTAGTTGGGTGGTCAGTCGATTTAAATTATTACTCCCGGTGCAGCCCTAATGGTAAAGAACCCACTGAAAAACCATCTCAAATGGTATTCACAAGGTTGTTCAACTGGTTTTCAAAAGGATTTACATGGTTTTAGTATACAGTGTACAGTGAAACTTGTCTATAACGGTCACCTTTGGGACTTGAGGAAAATGACCTTTATAGACAGGTGGCCATTCTGTCCAAGTTGATTTCTATAGAAAGTGTCATTTTGGGGTTACGAAGAGTGGCCTTTATACACAGGTGGCCTTTTTGTTCAATTTGATTCCCATAGAAAGTGTCATGTTGCGGTTACGAAGAGTGGCCTTTATACACAGGTGGCTGCTCTATAGAGGTGGCCGCTAATACAGGTTTGACTGTAACTTGGTTCCTTCTAACATATTCTGCCATGGTAGGATATAAAATAGATAATCCATCAAAGCAAAGATAAATCATTTACGAATGATGGCGGTTTACGGACTATCACATGGAGGATTACAGAGGACGAAGTCAAGACGGATTTCAAATCCAAAAAAACAACCATCACACATCACCAATATCAATTGTAATGACAGACGTGCACAAAGAAATTATAACATCTCTCGTCACTAACCGACATTGAGAAGTTCTTCTTGCTAATGATCTTCACTGCTACTTTCTTGCATGTGTCTTTTCTAAATGCCAGCTTCACTTCGCCACATGCGCCGCTGAAAGAAAGACAAAAGGACAAATACAAACACATTTGTCGTAAATCTCAAGCCATTGATAGAAGTCAATATTTTTTCCCTATTTTAATAAGAGGAAAAATTATGACAGCAGCTAAAAAGGCAACTCACAGCAGCTAATTTGTCACAGCTATTTAATGTCTTTTCCGCAGCTATTTAAGTTCATTTCCGCAGCTGAAAAGTTTCTTTCTGCAGCTAACGGAGTGAGTGCTTTATCTGGTTTCACAAGCACACCAATCGCTTGCTCCGACAATAAATTAATGATAAATCAGAATACTTATACCTGGGAAAGTCCAGAAAGTTTTGATTTGACTCCATTAGTAACGTGGCGATCTGTTGCGAGTCTATGTTTGAAATCGGCTATCTGATTGTCAACAAACAATTACAGACAGCGACAGTCTGAAGAACACAGTTCCTAAATAGTTAGTCCCATGATTCAGCGGCGATGATATCATGAACCATAATTTCTCGGTGCTTCAGATTATTAGCTGCTGCTCTAATCCATTTAGCTGCTGTTATTGGACTATTTAACTGCTATGTGATATATGTCTATAGCTGCTGACTTCATATTTTTAGCTGCTGCAAGTATCCTTTTAGCTGCTGCGAATCGACTAGCTGCTGTCATAATTCTATGCCTTTTAATAAAGATTCTTTGATCGCTCAATCTTAAGAGCCAAGGAAGTACTGCAAAGACACAATTTGACTTACAGGTACTTCTGTTTACAGTTGAGTGTAATTAAGAGTATATCTAATTAGGCCAATTTGAACCTCATTGATCAAGGAAACCTCTGAATAAAGATAGTATAACATAATTACGAAAAATACCAACTATTAAAAATCGCTGCAAATGGTGTGGCATATAATTCAATGGAGCTAATGGATAAAATATTTTAGAAAATGTATACAATTTATAAAGGTAGTTCGATACAACTACACATGGGTGTAAATCTCACCTGCCAAGTACTTTCGATAAGATGTATTTTGCCTGCATCTCCTAATTAAAAAACAAGAACAGGTTAAATTCAAAGACATGGAGCTCCAGTTACAAAGTTCTGTCGATCTAGCAAGTTGTTGATTAATCAACAGAGGCTAATGGATCATAACCGGTGCTCTGAACGTCAGAATAAACGTTACCATGAGTGCATTGATGATGATGATGATAATGACGAATGTTATAGTTACCTCAGGCAATGTTCTGCGTTGGACTTCAGCAGAAACCAAGTCTTGAAAAATGAAGACTGGAATCATGAAATAACACAACAATCAAAATTGTGTGCGTGTTATGTAATATAGGATGTTTATCGTATTCTACACACATTCTATAGAAATCAACTTGGACAGAAAGGCCACCTGTCTATAAAGGCCAATTTTCTCAGATCCCAGAGGTGACCGTTATAGACAGGTTTCACTGTATTACCTTTATGCCTAATTCCGTTATAAGTCTAGAGCAATGATATGATTAAATCCTGATCTGATCCGATTCAATACAATCCCGATCTGCTTTGATTCTGCCCTATGCTCAATCAAATCTGGAACAATGGTTTCAATCTGATCCGATAGCAGTATTACACTATTATTTAGCCCATTTTTCTCTTTATTTTCACGGATTTAAATGTCCATATATCGGTTATGATACTGTTCAACATATCGGTATATCGGCACAAATACATAGAAAACATTCCTATCGATCTTGAAATGAGGGACTCTGATATATCGAACAGAGTTACTTATAAGCAAATGTTCAATTTGTTTGCAAAAACGCTCAACAGATAAGCGGTGCGCACAAGTGGTAGTTAATTAGAGGACTAATTAGTTCTAATTAGTTTCTTACTCATTTATTGAACATAAAATGAATAATTGTGTCAATCTGAACAAACCTTTTCTCTTTTTTAACACAAGTGAGACTTCGTCGCCATCATTCAGTACTCGGATTAAATTCTTTCCTAAACAGAAGCCATTGAAATATGCAGATTAAGACGGGCAGAAATAACCTTTGTGCAGATTAACTATTGTTTGGTTCGTCAAGTTTTCTTCTTCGTCAACTGCCAGTTTCAAAGTAGCGTGGCAGGCTATAACTGGATAATTGTTCTGCCCCTCTTGATTAACTGATGTCAAGCAACATTTCTTCAGCAGCAGACAAGTCATGATTTGTCTGCAGCTTCAATTGAAAACAAGGTGCTGGATTTCCAAGCACAAACACGCACTACAAAAGAACATTGATCTGATTTTCCACTTGTCTCCATGCCAACAATTAAATGAGTCTAGTCAACTAACAAATTACATCACAATACTCTGGAGCAGGCAAGTCACTAGCAAAACAAACTCCACAGAAACACTATACTACTGAAAAAATCAATTTGTCTGCATGCTTGCTAGGCAAAAAAACCCTTGCAAAAAATGAAAAACAAAAGCTCTAATGCTGCACATACAAAGATAAGTGCTGTGCATGCTGTCGATCATAATCTCCGTTTCATGTTAGCCTCGATCTGTGATCTGTATAATGAGCCTATGCAGCAATGTAAGGCTAGAGGTGACATGAGTCTCGAAGACAAATGATCTTTCTGTTTGAAACCCTGCGCGTTATTTGATGACATACGCATATATCTTTAGGGATAGAACAATCAGTATACCTATTTTCTCTTCGTTGATAAAGGTTCCATTGGAGCTACAAGGACAACATCATAATATAAGTCAGTATCATTCAAAACTACAGCTTTTAACATTCCAGAAGGAAACCTATTGGTCAAATGTAGCAAAAACTCAACAGGGAATAAATAATTAATCACCGCTTGTAACAGTGCAGTCTGGAAATTAAAACACTTAGCCCATCTAAACCTAGCTAACTGGCGAAAACTAGCCTTTCGTAGCTTCTTTGTGTTGTAAATTGTTCTTGTCGCATCGTCAAAGTATAAAGTCACTGTGCGTAAGTTCTTGGCCTTCATTTGTCACTGTGTTGTCTGCTGCTCGCATATTGCCCTCGGTCTGCAGTTCGTCATAATTGGTCTCTGTCGGCATCCTTTGCACGCCATCTATTGTTCATTTATTTCACATAGCGTCAATGAAATGCCTTTAGACTATTATTATGTGATACAGTGAAACCTGTCTATAACGGTCAGCCATGGGATCTGAGTAAAATGACCTTTATAGACAGGTGGCCTTTCTGTACAGGTTGACTTCTATAGAAAGTATCATGTTGGAGTCATGAAGAGTGGCCTTTATACACAGGTGGCGGCTCTATAGAGGCGGCCACTAATACAGGTTTCACTGTAATTGTTACCTACAGTTTGCTTCTTTAAAATCCATTTGTTGTTAATATACCTATACAGTATGTCACTTTTCCTCGCCTTTTGATTTATGTGCCCAATGGAAAAGTGCTGGACATAATATTGACGATGTAGCCTCTTTTACGTGTTACGTACATTCTGTATTGTCTGATTGATTGGAAAGTTGTTTTCCCAGTTTATCTTCGATTCACGTATGTTGAGAGGGCAACATACTTGTGACAGTACACGGATAGATCTGAGGTCTTCCAGTATGGTATGACCTATTAGCAGTCAAAATTCACTAGCGCAGATAACAATATGAATCAAGTTCATCAACGTTTTGGCTAGCTGAGAATATTTGAATTTCCTATCTCGGCAGTGTTTAGGGGTAGTAATAAACACAAAACAAACCTACCTCAAGTCTTGAATGTAGACACAAAAGTCAGCTGACCCTTCCCGAGGTTCCTGCAAAACCAATCACAAATGTTTGAACAAGTTTTTTGCCAGAAACACGAATAAAGAAACGAATATTCGCTCAAATCACAGACATGAGCTCCTGCTAGCGAAACAACGACAACTACATTAGTTTAATAAAGTATCTACAGTCAAGCATTGTGTATGTGTAGTGGCTGACGCGTAATTGAAGTGAACTTGATGACGCCATTATGTAGTCCCGTGATTGTAACAATATGTAGCTGTGTCATCTTGTAAGCAACCTCTTTCCCGTCTGTACCTTGTCGTATCAACAACTCTGTCGGTCTCGTATCCTACGCCCTGCCTCACGAGTCACAGCATAAAGCCCTGGCAGGTGGCAGCAATGACCATATGTACTACTTGGAACTCTGCAATCTCTCCTTGTCGTGGGACACATATGTTACATAGAATGCGAAAGCCTCTATCTTCGTCTTCTACATATGTCAGAAAAGCATAAATAAGTCCTATTTCACCTAAGTAAGATGAAACATAGTGGTCGATAGAAATCTAGCAAAATTTGAGAAGTTGACTGCGTATGGGCAACAAAACAGATTAATCAAAACTAGCTTGGACATCGGTCAGTCTTACCCGATAAATTCTGAAATGTTTATTGCTAAGAGAAATGAATTGTTCAGAATCTTTGAAGTCGTTTTTCCTAAAGATATAATCACACTGCACATCTCTTCCTGCAATTGATGAGTCTTTGATTAGATCTACAAAAATGAAATAGATGTCAACAAGTTTGTTAAGAAGCACATTAAGATATTATAATTGTATTAGCGCTATATGTTAATATGTTAAGTTTAAATTTCACCTTCAAAATGTATTTCACATAACTCAACGTATTACGTTATCTTGCAAAGAATAATATAATGTCACGTAAATTTACTGTTCTTCCCATCCTCATTATTCATTTTATTGCCTACCAAGAAATAGCTTGGAAAACATCGACTGAGGTCACATCAAAAATACAACATCAAAATAGACTATTTATATAATAAAATGCTTACATTTATTTAGAAATATTGTGGCTTGGTTCTGGCCAGAGGACCGTAACAAAAGAGAAAATTATTTATCTGTCCAAAACTCCTTGCTAGAACACAAGTTTAAAATGGAAAATTCACTCCACTTGGTTGCAACTTGTAAGCCCAGAACAACCTTATTTCTCTGTTTTGCAGTCTGTGGCAGTTGCAGATAGTGAGACGAGAAATAACATATAGACTAGGCCTCAATGAAAATAGCAATTTTAAGTTGAAGAGCAATCAAAACAGAGTATTGAGTATTGTACAAGATAGCCTAGAATCAGAAGAGGCGGAAGCACAACTTGATATCACACGAAAAATGTCAAGTGTCAACACCGCAAGCATTCTAGCGAGTACTAATGTACTAACCGAACATTTGATAGGATGAATTCATCGATAAAAGCCGGCCCCAAGGAGGAGGAGTTTGAGGGCATGCTTCTTCTTCTTCTTCAATATCGCCATCAACAACATCTTGAGTTGAACACGTGCTGGGGGTGTCCGAACTGTAAGGGGCAGAATTACTTGAATGTGAAGATGATTTCCCAGACGATGAAGATGAAATCGTCACATCAGCCATGTTGATTTGTGTCTCATCAAGAGACGATCATATTAATATCATCAAATCAAAATAATGTGATGATGTCTCACGATGATGATGAATTGATGATGATCTTGTCTAAGCTTGTCAAACAACAGACGTCCTGAAGAAGTTTCAAGATGTCTGCAGCCTCTTGTTGACGAGAGAGGCTAGTTTTGGAACTGCGCGAAATCTCTTGACTGCGTCTAAAACGAACGGAGAGAAAGCGAACTGGACAAAGGAATAGTTGCTTTATTTTTTAAACAATAGAGTGTACAGAGTAACGTCTACTTTAAATTAAATATTAAATAGCTTAATTTAAATTTAAAGCGAATTAATTTTAATTTAAAGCGAATTAATTTTAATTTTAATTAATTGTACTTTTAAATTTAAACGTCTCTTGGAGTCTTCCAGAAAGCAAACCAGATAGCGAACTATGGCTAGTTTCCCCGACGCAAATAAACTAAGACCATGAAACCATAATTAATTTGCTTGGCAATCGAAAAACTTTTCTGGACCACAAACTATATTGTACCGCACTGGTCCAGATCAGGCATCTGCTATCTGGATCTTGGCCGCCAGTAAAGCCCTTGTCTCATTTGATTGCATTGTATTATGGATCCTCTATAGTACTGCACATAAACTTGCCTGGACGTCTACAACAGCTAATACTATGAGCGCTAGTGGCGTT
>OFHS01000068.1:35665-69309 GCA_900245855.1 Calvadosia cruxmelitensis | reverse complement strand
AGACCAATACATGCAATTACGGTCCTCACAGAGACACAGCCGATCCTCTAAGACCAATACATGCAATTAGCCAAACATGTAATTACACTTGATGTAATTGATGTAATTACGCACAGGCCCACGAGACATGACCAATACATGCAATTAGCCAATTACACCATACACAGAGACACAGCCAATCCCACAAGACTAACACACGTAATTGCACCACACATGACATCATCATTAGTAAGTAACTTCTTACAAGCCTGCAGTGGCTTTTTGCATAATCAAGGCATGGAAGACTGGCTTTGGGTTGCCTAAATTTCTGAGTTGGTATTGGTTGCTTTGCGTTTGGTTCAATTTGGGTTGTGTTATTCATAGGCTTGTTTTGCCAATGATGCAGTCCTACGTCTATGCTGGGGAGTTCTCCATGGCTGGAAAGATCAAGAGAGCACTATACGAGAATGCCATCTGGTATGGCAGCTACCTCGTCATCTTTGGTGCGCTGCTGATTTATGTTGCTGTCAAACCCGAGCTCCAACTGGATGGGTGAGTTCATGAACGCGGACTAATCCGTCTTTTTGGATATTGATATTGCAGAGTTTGTTCTAATTAAACAGCTACCATAGGACCACTTCCCTGCTCTCTCAGATCACATGTTGCTAGGAAGCCACGATTGAAATTGATCCTATGAAGACTAGGTAGGCCGTGCAACCATGTTGTGTAAAAAGTAATTCAAATTTATTGTGAAAAGTTTGGGTGCCTTCTGTGGTGATTGCAAGAAGATGTTATGGGGTTATATATGTTTGACAAGGCTGTGTATGCTTCAAAGAGCACATGATCAGTGCCAGGACAAGCTGATTGCAACAACTTCCACATCCGAGATGCAAATACCCTTCAAAGTAGGATGGACTTGTGAGAAAATTCAATTGAAATGAAGAAATCACTGAGTTTACGATGTCATGTGAGATCCAAGTCAATTAGATTTTGGCAGACCTAAAGTGTAGGATAGGCAAGAGATTGCCATGCGTCAAAATGGATTCTGTCCTGTGCATGCGTAAAGCAGCACAATATTTTGAGATTTAAATGTGAGAAATTTTCTACAATAGCCTTTTTGGCGACTCCAATCTGTGTCTCCCCTCTGTCCCGTTTTCACTAGTAGTAGAATTTCTGGAAAGTGAAATTCCAGAAATTGATATTTCTGTTTCCAATGTTGCAGGAAAAGCGTTCTGTTTGCTAGTCATATTTTCTGACATGTCCCTGCCTAGATCTATAATATTGAATTTGGTGTAGTCTAAACTCACTGACTACCTGATTGCTGTTTTACCTGGACTTGTAAGATTTGCCTACTCTATGTGCAAGGGCATAGACAATTGACAGACTTGTTGTTTTGCCAACAGTGAACACTTGAAGATCATTGGCATGACTGCATCAAACACTTGGGGTCTACTACTCCTTGTCCTTCTGCTTGGCTATGGGCTGGTTGAGCTTCCTCGCAAGGCGTGGAATGCCTCGTTGCATGGTTATGGGTTGATGTACGCTCAGTTCAAGATATCTAAGCTTAGCACGGAGAAGGAAGACGCTGATGAAGAGCTGACCTCTATCCTTAAGGTCAGACAATCACAAGGAGACCAGTTGCATTGGCATGATAGATTGACAATAATTGCCTTGCTGTCTGCACTGGTGGTCCTTCATTCATTGTGTGTCTTATATCAGTATCACAAACAGGTAATATTTAAACTAGCTTCTGCCAGGGAAGGGCAGTAATTACATACCTACTTGAGAATTTATCTTTATGTTAATTCAACTTTCTTAAGTAAGCAAAATGCACCAATCTTAATTTGTACAGCAATCACATATGCAGCCATTACAAAGCCACGAACAGCAATATTTTCAAGCACTTCAAATCAAAACTACAAATCCATTCAGCAGATTAACTGAGGGCCGATAGATCAACCTATTCCTCGATTCTAGACGTGAAATCATTGAGAAGGAAGCATCATACCTCAGACATCATGCTGTCAGTGCAGAACAGCCTAGCACAAGTATCCAATCACCGCTGCAGTGCAGTCTACCTTCTTAAGTCATTTTAGCTTTATCATTTGGTATTAAATGTGATATTTAGCCGCACAACTGTCATCTAACTTTTGCAAAAGTCACACGCATAGAAATAATGATACATCTTCAGAAACACATTTGGAAAAGTTCTTACCAAAAGAACTTTTTCTCTTCGTAAGACTGCTCTCAAATTGCATGGTTGTGCATTATTTAAACAGACTTTTGCGTTGTTCTCCATCTTCAGACTTCCTGTTGTGTTTCAATTTCTGATTGATAGCCCTTCATGGATTCAGATCTTCAACACAGCTCTCGGTTTGGAATTATTACCTTTGCGGTGCATTTATGGGTTACGTCTTTGATGAGAGCCAATTATCTCGCAATGTAGCAGAATCACGAATAGACAATGTGGGAAGCTCTAAGCGTGCATCGAATTGAATTCCTTTTGCATGCAACTGCTTCACAACTTTTTAAGAAGAATGCTGAT
This sequence comes from Calvadosia cruxmelitensis, assembly GCA_900245855.1. Taxonomy (NCBI): domain Eukaryota; kingdom Metazoa; phylum Cnidaria; class Staurozoa; order Stauromedusae; family Kishinouyeidae; genus Calvadosia; species Calvadosia cruxmelitensis. The sequence goes on along the minus strand of OFHS01000068.1, from coordinate 66,785 downwards.
GGCATTCTGAAAGTCTACTCTTTAGAACCAGTGACCCTATGACCTATGTCTCAAACGATCATATATCTGAAAACCACCCTCACTTGCCTCTTCATTATTCACACAATGCAATCTGCCTTCAGTTGCCTCCTGTCTACTTTTCATTATAAATCCCTTTGAGTTTGGTGACCGATTGAGACACTTTTGACTGTTGCTGCCAATACAAGGAAACTGTAACTGTAGGCTTACCATTATGAGAATGAATTTATTTTAACTATTAGCTCACTGAAACATGGCTGTTATGAATCAATTTTGATATTGAAACTGATGTGTTGTGCTGTTGCTTCTTCTATTTAATTGGATATCATTTTAATTTTGAAGGAAGTCAAGAAAGCCTCCGAAGAAATCAAATACAATAGCAACCTGCGGGCGTTTGTTGACACAATTATAAGCAAGGTTTGTGAAGGTAGTTGTTGCTTGTTCTAGTGATTTTGATCAATTTCCGCGTCATCCTCGTCTGCCTAATTTAGTTTGCAACATATCTATCCACATGCTCTCTCATATTGAACTTGTATTCATCTTTCTCCTTGATATTGCCATCCTCTTGAACATCACACAGATAATAGTCTTTGTTGGCCTAAATGAGTCATAGGTCACACCTTGGGTCACACTATCAAGCAATTTGTGAAAGCAACTAAATTTGTTTTGCTTTAGTGTTAAATTATTGCGATTGCAAAAGTCAAATTTACGCTACAAGCAGTTTGCCAGCCTTTGTAATGTCATCATAATTATTACAGATGTTGTCCTTCTCGCACATACGTGTGCTCTTGATACTCTGGTCTGTTTGTTTTTGCAGTGTCCAGACGCAAGTCAAAGTATGTTCAGCCAAGGGACAGAAGACTTTGTTGACTACAGTGATGTGACGGGCAAGTCACAATTGGTTTTTACGCAGAAGGCGCTGGTGAAACTTCACCGTCGTGTGATTGTTGTCACACATCGAGCTCACCGCACTCAAGTGTAAGACTGTAGCTAAATGGGATGATTGATTGATTGATTGATTGGGGATTATATTGATGCGGATCCGCGGTAGTTTAATGGGTCAGCAGCAAGTGCTGTTCCTGCCTTCCTGGCTCAACTATTCTACATCAGCTGTCTTGATCTTTTCTTTTTGCTATTTTTATGGTAAGCTTGATCCTATAACCTACGAAGGCTGAGCTATTCATGTGATGGGGTTTTTTTTCCTGAAGGAACCTAATACCAGAGATGTTCCTACTTCCTTGTGAGCAGCTCAGCAAACAACTGTTAAATAGCTAGATTTCCCATATAATCATTACTCAGTGGTGCCAATTAGTTGATTTTTGCTAATTCAATTTTGTAACAATTTAATTTGGTAATCATGGTTGTAGGTCATTTGCACTCTTCTGTTATTTGTCGTAGGCAATGGAATGCTCAATTGAAGAGGGCATTTCAACTTGAAGATATTGACAAAAACCGGTCCAACGCAGAGAGGTAAGCCTCTTCTTCATGGTTATGGTATCACAACAAACATGCTGCATACAAACTGGCCTGTATCAATGGCTGTCAGTCAGGAAGATTTCGATTTTATTTTCCTACTTTTTCCTTCGTACTGTCAACAGAATTTTCAAATCTAGCGCTGGTGCTGATGAGGTTCCTAGCAACAATCTATTCCGCTTGAAAATCAGTGAGTATATCTTGTATTTTTGCCGGCAATTAAGACGTGGTACTCCTCTTTCGGTGTGGCTCTTTCTTTCTTCTGCTGGTTGTCTTACATGCTATTTTTGTTTTAAGAATGGTACTGGAAGATCTGGTTTGCCCCAATCCTTTTCAAGCTCCTTGCGCTTGTCCTGCTTTTGTTCAGCGTCAGTGTGGTTTGGTCAGAGGTCACCTTCTTCAGTAATGACCCAAATCTCTCCATCTTTTCACTCATGGTCAACTCAGCCAAGGGCGACTATCTCTTTGTCTACATTGAGGTTGGTTGTTGCCTTTTTCTTCGAGCGCTGCCAATATGTTAATACTGTAATTAGTGTCTTCATCGTTTGACTGGAATCAGTTCCATTGTTATGCTGACCAACTCGATTGTGTGAGTCGACAAATTGGCGTTCTGTGGTATTATGATTTTGCTGCTGTTCATTTCCTGATATTCCGTTGGTCAAGCAACAGATTGTGGAATATTCCGCATCTCTGCGGATGATGCCTTAATGTGTATTTATTAAAGGATAGCAATTGGCATTAATTGTTTGCTGTGAATATGCCACGTTTGTTCCCTGCAGGCCATATGCTGTGTTACGATTGCTTACATGTGCATTTGCACGTATTACACAGTCTTCAAGATGCGCATCTTCAATTACTATTACTTCGCACCGCATCATCAAACAGACGCCAACAGCCTCCTGTTCAGTGGCTTGTAAGCAGCCTAACTCATTTCTTCTTTTGTTCCTTATTTGCATGGTGTGTGTATTTGTAACAATGGCATCATTTCTTCATAGATTGCTTTGCCGTCTCACCGTTGCCTTGTGTCTCAATTTCTTGGCTCTCATCCACCTGGACGGTCATGTGACAAAGCTGAAGCCAGTTGTTGTTGTTGACACATCGTTTACTCATGTGAGTGGCTTTGCTTCTGTTTCCACCCATTTATGCCTCATCTGCTGAACAATACAAGACACTGCTGGTACTGGATCAGCAGCGCATTAATTTGTTTTCAAAAAGTGACCATTGTTAAAAAATGGCTTACAGTATAACCCGTGCGCAAATCGGATAAGCGAAAAACCCGTTTATCTGCAAACAATTTGCTATGTACCGAATTAATGCGTACAGTGCAAACTCTCTTAACCGATTCCTGATAAGCACAATTCCTAATAAGAGCAAAGGATATCGTTGGCAAATTACTATTGCGCTTAAGCGGGTTACACTGTAATATGAAACTCTTTCTCTCTCAATTGAAACAGTTGTAAACACACCAACCCGTTTTTGAAACCGGGTAGCCCCTAATCTGCTACCCCAAAATGCATTTGATGTTATTTTGATGTCTACAGATCATGGGCCACATGGACGTGGTGTCGTTCGTGGCCAAGGGATTCAATGTCTACTACCCCATGACAGTTTTACTGGTCTGCTTGTGCACTTACTTCCATCTCGGCAGCAGGATCCTGCACATCATTGGCTTCCAGCAATTCCTCACTGATGATGACTTGTCGGCTGAATACGTGAGCGAGGGAAGAGATATTCTCAAGAGAGGTATGCCCTCCATTTGTAACTTTCTTCAAGATGATCTAGTTCATTTTCAGGAGTTTCATCTGGTGACCAGTTTGCAAGTGTTTTAAGTATTGCCAGAAGAGACACACGATGAAAGTCCATTATTACATTTAGTCCAGTTCAAAAATCTCCGGATGTCTTATTTGTCCTTTGCTTGCAGAACGTCGCAAAGCAGGAAGGGGCATTGGCAGTAAGGTAATTGCTTAAAATGCCTTACATCTAATCATAGTTGATCTAATATTGTCCGTCTGATTCATATTTACTTGGAAATTTGTTGACATGGCTGTTCCCTTGACAACATTTGCATGCAACCAATGATTGTAAGTCTATATTACAATGCACAGTTGCATGCTGCTCACTTCAAATCAGATGTATTAATGCAAATCCATTATTCAATGTGGTTATATGGAATTTAAGCGAAGTTAAACTCAAACCATTTGTGCGGCAGCACTGAGACAGGGAGCCTGGGCCCTAGTCTCAGAGATAACTGGTAACTAGAGTTCGGACGTCAGAAGAGATGCGCGCATATCTAGAGTTAGTTCTACATGGCACTCCGATTCCAGCTTCGGCCTGACTCCTGCTAGTCATTGCTATTCGCTCGCTATACCATTAGCCGCTAGCCACTCGTCTTGCTTATCAATCCCCACCCGCCCTCCTCTTAGTTAATTTCTTGACAATATCATGTTCTTAATATATTAATAGGTTTGTTACTCCTTCCACTGTTTATCAGTGACTTGTGCTTGGTTGAGGGAGTGTGACAGGTTTGCAAGCAGCAGCAGCAATATCAGCCAATAGTCCTCCCATCAACCAAGGTCAAATTACTTATTATACTGAGTGGGATAAGTATGGTGATAGGGTTTAATTGCATAATTGCATGTGTACTTCTAAAGGATTTTAATGTACTGTAGTGGCACACTTTATGTTGGAAGGGCAATCCCTTCCTCTGTTGGGAACGTCACGGTTTTGTTCTCATATCTCCATGCTCATTTCAACTGTTAAATGCTGCTGATTTGTTGTGATAAATTAGGAATGGACGAGAAGAGGTGATGACATTCGGCAAAAACTGCGAGCAGCAGTTCGTCGTCCAGATGATCGTACAAGAGTGGATGATGAAATGCAAGGTGAAGAACCACGCCAAACGAAATCACGAGNGGAAGCAATCTTTTCAAGTCAAGATCAGACGAAGATGATCGCGTTCAACTTCTTTCTGCTGTTGATTACGCTCCTGACCATGACACACCCACTTCTGCATCCGGCTATGCATCATTACGAGGCACCAGCGGCAGGGGACGGCCCCCTAAGAACTTCTTTGATGATGTATAGGCAACATTTTTAAGTTGTACCGGTATGCAAAGTTTGAATTTAAAGTTAATGACATTTGGATGCACCAACACTATTATTTAAAACGTCCACAATATTCCTTATTTGGAGTGACAATTGATGCGATCTCACATTGTACATACAATTTCATGATCTAGTCAGCATGAAAACTGACTAGTCAATGGGTTAATATTGCTGTCAATCCCTTGCCAGTCAGTGACAAAGGAATGTAGAATTATATGAAATTCCAATATATATCATAAACTTTTTGTTTGGATGTGTACAACACGATCAATTGAGGACACGGGAGAGTACATCACTTCAATCTCTTTTCACATTCCTAAGGTTCGTGGAGACGTCCACGCTTGTAAAACAGGCAGCTACAGTGACAACCCGCACAGAATTATCTATTCCACTAAGCTATAAGTCAGTAGATGAAGACAGAATACAAGTTGCACATGTCAAGACAACTTGACAAACAAGACAGTTACTGCTTTGCATAAAACAACAGAGAATTGTACAAAATCTATGGTGGCTGCAGAAGGCAGGAAATTTGTTGGAATGCGTATGTGTCAAACTATTAGAGGAAACTATTGAATCAATGGAGATTCAACACAACCAAAATACTAAGTACATTTTAGACGTAGCACTGGACGTTGGCAATAATTCCGCGATAGGGAAACGGGCACTAGTCTGAGTGGCATAGAGTGCCTAGCAACAGCTCTGGTAGAAGGCAAGATGTGTTTCAGCAGGATGACATCAACTGCCAGACTGCATCACTTTCTACGGCACGTGCCGCAAAGTACATTAACTGTCCCGTGTCATCACACACCATATGATGTGGATAGACGTTCTTTCAATGTCGGTGGGAATTGCTCTACAAACACCTTCCAGTTCTCATCGCCAACTTGTGCTTTGAAACTATGCAGGATCTAAAAGCAGGAAAGAAGCAAGTGATCAGTCTTGTACTGTTGTACTTGATTTCGGTGTTGAAATAAATTGACCAGGAGGAACCTTGTTGTTTTACGCACATTCGAAAAGGTCTCCTTCAGGTCAGCTGATGGGTAAGCCCACGAAGCCACGGCATCACAGAAGAAGATGAAATCCTGCAGTGAATCACACAAGTATAAAAGCTATCCCAAACGTCACTAAAGAAGCGATGAGTTCAATTACATAACACAAAGATGAACAAGAATCACAATTGGTTAGCGTTTGTGAAGAGCTAACAGTTGGTTCTTACGACATAGCTATCACTGAAACACAGTGACCATCTAGTCACTACTCACTAGTAGCAACGATATAAATAACACCAACTCAAATTAAGCAAATATGCCAATTAAACTAACAGCGCCAACTTCATCTTGCCCACCTGAACAACTCCACCGGGATTGAGCTTAATCAGTGAACAGATTCCACGAAATGCGGAATCTTTCTCTTCGTTGTCACGAATGTTCCTTAGCGATGTACACCTAAATCAAACAAAACAATATCATATGAGGCATAACAAGATAACACCGTGAAAGCAAAATGCAACCAATGTTTCAAGAGACAAGGAGCACAGTTAGTGAGAAAGATGCTGACGACTTAACGCAAAACAAACCACTCATTCCTGCAAAATCAAAGACTAAGGGACAACTTGCTATGCGTTTAACAAGGATCTAACGTCGCAGCAGTACAACAAAGATGACAAACAGCAAACAATCAACAACAACAACATTTACAAACCATGGTCGAATAAATTGTTGTAAATGAGGTGACGCTTCAGTTGGACACACAAGACCAAGTCTGCCGNGATAGTGATGGCTAACGAGGCAAACAAGACAAGACGAACGCAACAACGTCACAACAATGTCAATAACGCAACTAACAACATTGAAAATAAACAACAACAATGTCCGTAGATGATTTCCGACGTGTGGCTAACGTAAGCATTGAAATTGTACATTTGAATTATCTAATGCCAATAGAAGAATTCTGCAACAAGAGCAGATTGGAACTCGTTGCATCATGTCGTAACAAGGTCCTACAAAGCGCAAAATAAAGTTTCACAAACCAGGACAAGGAATGGTGGAATAGGTCAGCCTTAATCAAAATCCACTTTGAATAGGAGAGGTTTATTTTCTGATTTCTTCCATGATAAATTAGATTGTAGCTCTTCATTTTCTGCTTACATGTAGATATTTTTTAATTTATATTACGCTTTGTAACGTAGTACCATTCTTTAGACAGTCGACCTGTTCATACAATTGCGGTTTTCATTGGGCAATGTATAAACCAAAACGTTTACAAAGGATACAAAAGCTAAAATAGGCTAATTAGGCAAATCACATTAGATAGAATGAGTAAACAACTAAGCATGCAGTATAAACTAATCTAAATAGTAATTTTAAAAATCTACTTTTCAAAACCATTCATAATATTTTACTGGGGTAAGTTAAAGCTAGAATAAGAATTTATAAAGTCTTTGTTAAAAATTCCTTTCTTGTTATTAATCTTAAATCATCTAGCACAATGTTCCATTCGTTGATTGCACTGTTTCTCCAGTTGGTTTTTGTTTTTGCTTTCCTCAATGCCTTCTTGGATTGCGTGTCATGCAGATGTATGCCAGTGTCTTATTAATAAATCATGCTGATGTCTGAGTGATTGTGGTCATTAAATACAATTTATTACCACTTTCTAAGGTGTTTAAGTCTGAAGTCTGTCCTAGTGGATCACCAACGAGAAGATGTACATTATTGAATGTTTCTAGTCTCGTGTTATTCAAGTTGCAATATTCACTTTCAAGGTGCAATGTGTATAAAACACACTTGGCACTTTACAAAGCTATCGGAATGGTGCAATCATCAATAGAACCAACCAGGGCAAGGGGAGATTAATGGAGAAAGTACAAGGATACTTACTTGATTGAGCTACAAGAAGCAAGCCAGCATAAGAAGCCCTTTACATCTGTCACCCAGCAGCCTCACAGCTGTACAACCTCTTACCTGTGTTCTCTAGTAGCGTCTTTGGGGTTTTAGGTCGATTAATAATGGCTATCAGCTGTTGAAGAACCATCCCAATGTATTCCCTCATACCCTCACCTAGACAGCATACAAATCACCATCATCACACAAAACCAACCCACTGAAAAAGAGTCAGGCAATGAAAGACTAACGTCACGTAGAACAGCATCACAAGCTTACCAAGTTGCATGGCAATTTCACCAATGGCCCATGTTGCATTGTTACACACGGATATGAATTCTGGGTTGAGGTTTTGACCAAGGATGGGCATCATACTACCAATGACTGGTTGGACGTGTTGAAAGCATGCTTTTGTCAGATCACCAAGCAACGCAAAGGAGCTTTGGCGTACTTCTAACCCTGGATCCTGCAGAGACAAACATTTGAATGATTTGATCATGTCAGCCATTCACACCTTCTGTTTTGGGTTGCAGGTGAGTACAGTGCATAATAGAATAATCCCCCAGCACTCAAGAAGGGAAAGACTATCAACGATTGGAATTATTTGGAGGGATCAGTACTTGCATTCAAATGTCAGCAGATGACCCCTGCAAATAACCTCAGAAGTGGTTCATGATTTACCTGCATGCATTGAAACAGGAGATTCATGACCTTGCTGTCAGCAACAAGAGATTCAATCTGAGCCTCGAGTCCTTCAGCTAAACCACTCAGCAAATCCAATGCAACAATCATGAAATCTTTGTCGGGAGTGTCAAAATGATCAGGATGCAGCTGAGCCGCCTGCAAGAAAGCACGTTGCACAGTTATCTCTTCAGCAACATAGGACGCCAAAACTATTACAAACATTATGTCAACACCATATACGTACATGGCATTGAGAAAGTGTTTGCTCAACAAGAGAAACACAGCGCTCGTAGACAGGCTTGGCATATGGCAGAAATCCAGATTGTAGAGCGGTTGCCACGGAGGACAGGCATTCCAGCAGAGGGAACAAGTCTTTGTCTTCATCTTTCAATTGATGCCACTTGGCAATGAGCGGTGGCATGAGAAGGTTGATGAACTCGGGCTTATTGAGATGCGGACCCACAGAGTCGGCAAGAGTGCCAATGGCATCATAGAGAATCAACAGATTCTTGTGCTGATTGAAGAAAAGACAACAACTACACTGAATAACTGTCTGTCAGTAGGCTTATCACAACATGTCTTGGCCATTAGACTGATAGATGTGATCAAGATCAAAACCAGCCCATACCTGATACTTGCTGAATGCAAACACCAACGTCTCCAGAATGAAACCCAAATAAGGCACAAGTTCAGTGCAAGCCTCTTCCTCAAGAGTTGCAAATGCACTGAAAGGAGGAAGACATTACTTCAGCAAGAGCAAGCCATAGATTGTAAACAAAATGTTAGGACCATAGACAATGTTCAAACCTGCAGGCAGCCTCTTGCACACGCTTATTCTTGTCGAGGACACACTTGAGAAGCTACAAAGGACAAATTTGAACTTGAATAACCGTGTGGGTTCCTTTAGCAAACACAAAGCTATTCATTCAAAACTGTTAAACAAACTTAAAGGAATAATTTAATCTAGCAATTGACTGTTTGAATAATGATCCAGCACTTTGCACTATGACCGCTTCTGAAACAAATTATCAACACTGTTCAGCAATGCAGCACAGTAGCAGCATGTCTTGGGATGTAGATAATGTGAATCTTCAAACAAAGGCCAGATTCACCGTGCCACAGGATAACCTCACATGACTGCGACTTAAGAGGTCAACAAAGTTCTTATTATTTTCAGATATTTTTCAGAATTCAATTTTTCCAAAATTTGTAGAATTTCTTATCCGCATTTCACATCTTAAAGCCATTCAAGCAAGCAAAAGAAGATTCGATAAATTCACAAAAATTCCAAAAATTCTTCCTTAATCCAAAATGGCTTCTGCCAGATTTGCCGACATATTCCATATTTGTATTTTAGGAAATCCCATTCACGTTTGGACTTCCATAATGACCTCCATTGCCCAAAATTTGCTGGATGCGCTGACAGATTCAATCCTGCAGCGCCCTGCTACTTTCCTGATGAGAGCCAAGGACGAGAACTGTCATGTGCCCTCGACGATCGCACAGAACGTTCAGGCGCACGCGTGTCAACCGATCCAACAAGACAACGAACAGATTATCGTGTTCAAACTAACTTCTTAAAGAAACGGTGAAACTGAATGAATGATACAAGAACGAATTAATCAAGTCTATAACAATAGACAAACGGACAAAAGCAACAAATTAAATAATGAATACAACTTACGGATTGTGATTACGGGCGTAGAAGCGATGCGACGACTTGTGTGCTGCTTGACTACAAGATTACTGTCTAATTATAGTAAAATGAAATAAAAAAAATCCATCGGGGCGGAAAAGAGGCCGACAAGCAGAGCGGAAAAGAGGCGGTCGCACGGATCGCAACACTCCCCTCCCAAATTAATCTAATTTGTTCTCACACAATCAAACGATATATTAGGGTAGGTTAACACTAGATTTTCAAAATCATGACACTGGCTATTACTCTGAGCATTGTCTGCTCTTAGACGGCTCGGTGAAGCAAGACGACTTCGCAAATTGGTCGAAGATAACTTCGTTTGTGGCCGTCAACGGAGATCTCGACGTCGACTTTTTGCACTTCACGTATGCGGCCAAGAGGCCAGGCTCCTCTCAGTGCGCCCTTCTGACGTAGTAGAACGACGTCGTCTTTCTGAATGTTGGCTTGAGTCTTTTGCCATTTTGTCCGCTGTTGAAGCTGTTGTAAGTACTCACGGCGCCATCGAATCCAGAACTGGTCGGCCAAGTACTGACTGCGTTCCACTCGCATCTCTGCTTCAGTAGGTAGTTGCACATGTCAGGATCGTTGATGGCGGCTTCAGCTTTGTCAATCTCGGTCTCAAAACCAACGAAGTTAGTTCCTCTGTCGCAATGCAGGCTTGCGGCATGACCTCGGGCGCTGAAGAATCTCCTTAGCGTGTTGATAAAGGCGTCTGATGACATTTCCTCTACAGTCTCGACGTGGACCGCTCTGATGGCCAAGCAAGTGAACACTACAGCCCAGCGCTTGCTGTTGACGGCGCCTCCTCTTAGGCGTTTGACTGAAATTGGCCAGGGTCCAAAGACGTCCATGCCGACATGGGTGAAGGGCGGTGACTGCTCCACGCATTTTTTCGGTAGATCAGCCATCTGCTGCATTTGTGCTCGACCTCTGAGACGGCTGCAGCTAACGCATGAACCAATGAGTCTGGACACGACTCCGTGTCCTCCGGGGATTCAAACGCGAATAGCCCCATGAGTAATAGAGCGTCCTTGGTGATGTGTATTCTTGAGGTAGTGTCTTGCACCCAGCGTTGGTCTTGCACCCAGCGTTGTGACGTAATGCTCTTTGGGTAAGATAACAGGATGCTTGTGCTCTGACTGTAGCTGTGATCGTCTCAGTCTTCCACCAATGCGAAGAAGGCCATATTCATCGATAAATGGATCCAGCTTGTGTACCTTCGACGTACAAAGGGTTTTCTTCTTACTCTTAGGAGTGTGTTGTTGCTCGAGGATCTCGAATTCGACGGCAACGGCCTCACGCTGGATAACGCTTACAATGACATTAGCTGTCATGGCTAGGTCTTGCGGTTGGATGACCCAGGGGAGCTTAGGCTTGATAGCTTTGACGGTCACTCTCTTTGACAGGTGAATGTCTTGCACAGTGGGGCTGCTTGAAGCGCATTTAATATGCATCTTGATGTTAGCGACAGATCGCTGTAGCCTGAACCAATCTGAGAATCTGGAGAATCGTCCACTTCCGACAGTTGTCTGAGTATGCGCTACTGATTTGAAGGTAGTAGTGCGAATTTCCGGGTCATTCTCGTTCAAGTTGGCTTTGAAGTCTCCGTTGGTGTCGGGCGTGTAGTTTGTGTCCCACAGAAAGGGAGGTCCATTGAGCCATTCAGACCCATCAAGTTCACTGGCTTTGCAACCTCTTGACGCTATGTCCGCTGGATTGTGCTCAGTTGCGACGTGAAACCAGGCGACGGGAGGCCTGGGACCGAGCACGGCTTCTAGATCGAGTGGAACTCGACCCAGTCTCGCTGTGACGTATTGCCAGTCTCTCATGGCAACCGTCTATCAGCTTGTCGGCATTGTCTAGCACTGTCCAATATGTCTCCAAGAAATCAAGCTCTTCGTTCCAGCGCTTATCCTCCTGCAGCGCGACGATATGGCGAATCACATGTCCGTATTTGTTTCTTGCGTCTTTCGATGCGCGTAAATCCTCTTCAAATTTGTTGTTTTCTACGCCGGCTGTTTGCAAACTTGCCAAATTTCGGCTTAGCGCCCTTTGTGCTGTCCGTAATCCCTGTATGGCGCTAATTGACTTGAGAGCAAATCCCTTCTCGCTGGGTTTCCGACTGCGTTCAAGCATTTCCTGCTCCGTTTCACCAGCATTCTGGCCGTTGTGATCGTACTGATCGACTGTGAGCGCCGATGTTGGCCTTATGCCGGTTTCATCGTCCCGCTCCTGCTGTGGTTGTTTGGTTTGTTTTGAATCGTCCATGATTCAATAAAACCGAAATAATTTCTGGTAACTCGCTGGCTATGAACTTTCCAAGGTGACTTGGTTCATAACGACCAGGAGACGAGTAACTGTCGCAATCCTTTCACTGTCATGTGCCCTCGACGATCGCACAGAACGTTCAGGCGCACGCGTGTCAACCGATCCAACAAGACAACGAACAGACGATCGTGTTCAAACTAACTTCTTGAAGAAACGGTGAAACTAAATGAATGATACAAGAACGAATTAATCAAGGCTATTTACGATAGACAAATGGACACAAGTAACGAAGTAAATAATGAAAACAACTTACGGATTGTGATTACGGGCGTAGAAGTGATGCGACTTGCGTGCTGCTTGACTACAAGATTATTATCTAATTATAGCAAAACAAAACATAAAAAATCTATTGGGGCGGAAACGAGGCCGACAAGCGGAGTGGAAAAGAGGCGGTCACGCGGATTGCAACAAGAACCAACACGCGGACATCCAAATGCGCAGAAGTAAGTGTCAGTGAATCTACTCAAACAAATCAAGTGATTATTATTTGTTCCAAGATTTTGAATGATGTCCACAACATCTTTCTGAAAGGTTCATGCTACAACACAGACGCAAGGTGGACGTTAGCAATAGTTGGTCATTTCGCCAAAATTTGTCAGCGCATCCATTTCAAACCCGTCACATCAATAGGCATTGAATAAAGCAAACAGCAGTGTCTGTGGAGGTCAGATATAGTCAATCCTCATCATAGGCACAATGTAATCTGAATAACATCCATGATTGCAAACCCTTACAAACAAACCTCAGTCATAAGTTTCTGAAAGTAGAGCTCATGTGGCTGAGAAACGACCCAGTGGGCGTAGCGGCTAAGTGCCCAGCAGGTAATGGAACGAACCAAAGCCTAATGGGAAAAAATGTTCAATAGTAAAAGAAATTGCACTTTGGATATCTCAGTGCAGGACACGGTTGGTAAGTAAAGCACGCACACACACCTTTTGATCTGAAAGTGAGTTTATGAGGAATGGTACAAGCTCTGGAAGATGTGGTGTTATGCCATCCAAGCAACCTGACAAAATACCAAGCAATTGTGTAACACTCATCTGTTCTTAATTAAACATAAGGCTTGCCACAGAAAATTGTGCAAAAGACAAGATCAATTTGACAAGGCAGATGCTTGAAAATGTTACCGTCAGCAACAGCTCCAAGTACAAGAATACCAGACTCCTTTGTAATCCACTCAGGATGGAACAAGATTTCTTTTAGAATGGGAAGGAGATATGGTAACAAGTCCACCTTGAACACTGTGGCCAAGACATCAAGAGCAGCAGCAGAGCATTTGCCTAGTACACAGACAGAGAGACAGAAAAACAATTACTATCAAAATGGAAGAACGTCTGAGAGACAAAAGGCTTCATGTCATGGGATACGTACGGACATTCCAGTCAGACAGCAAGCCATCCTGACCATCATCGTCATCGTCATCATCATCGTCTTCATCCTGACAAGAACATAGAACTTTATAACAACAAGCTGACAACAATTTACATTATTGATAGATAATTTCCTAGAAGCCAAAAGAAATGGAAAAGTTGCAAAGTTAACAAAACTAGCAACTACAGACGTAAATGATGCAACTTACAGTTTTTGATCCAACGTGAGTCTTGGCCTTGTGAAAACGAGGCTTGATGTCTTGTTCATTATCAGGAACAGACTCGTCCTCTTCAACATCTCCCTGAAATGGCATCACTCAAATGGAGTACAAATCGGACATAGTCCATCCATCTACAAATTGCCTGGCCTGACTGTCTATTAGGGTGGTTCAAAAAAGCTGACTTCTCAAAATTTTAAGCTCTGACCCACCTTACACGATGTAAAAGTGGTCAAATCTAAGGCATGCGAAGGAAAAGGAACGAACATCATTTAGAAGTGGCAAAACGACACCAAAGTTTAAGCCAACTGACCAGTTTTAGCGCATACTGAGCTCTCTTGTGGAGTGCCTGTTTTGATGACTGTTTGCACGCCTCAGGCAAATCTTTAATAGCGCCTCGAGATTATTTGGATAACTTAGAATACAAATTGACTAAAGACATTTGAAATAGTGCTAATTTTTGGCTTTTTTCATAGCCTAGCATATCTACATTTTTGGAACAAATATCAAGGGAATTGAACCCACGACCCCTGGATTGAAGGTCCATTGCTCTACTGTTGAGCTAGACGCACCTTCATCAGCCTGCACAAACAATGTCCCTTTATATCTGCGAGTGAGCCTCGTTACAAAGCTGTGTACTAGCCTTGAGGAAAATGACCTTTGTAGACAGGTAGTCTTTCTGTCTAGGGTGATTTCTATAGAAGGTGTCATTTTGAGGTTATGAAAAATGGCCTTTTTACACAGGTGGCTGCTCTATAGAGGTGGCTGCTAATACAGGTTTGACTGTACCACGCTTGCAAATTGAGGTCAGACATGTGCCCCTGGAACATCATTAGGATCATGGTAGTCTACCTTGAGCAGTAGAATATCCATTTCAGAGTACTTCATTCCATTTACAAGGATAGGAACCAACCTGCAACCAATCAATCACAACATACAAATGGAAAACAACACATTTGAGAATGATGACGTGAGGCAAATCAGGCGTTACTGTGTACACACCGCTGCAGATACGGCTGCAATACTTCTTTGCAGATGGGCTGCTCAGCAAGTGATAACCAAAACTCGCAAGCCTCCAATGAAACAGTCTCATCCTGGTCATGAGTTCGCATCAGCATGTACTAAAAGGACAAAAACATCATAATGCGTCATTCCTCTTCAATGATAAACTCCAACCCAAAAGGAGACCTATAACTAAACAACAGTTGGATAATAACAGCCATTGCTCACTCTACCCAAGTGCTGCATGATCTGCCGATTGACATGACAGTCACTAGTATAAATAGCAACAGTGCACAATAAGGATTAGATTAAAGATACAAACCTCCACCAGGTTATTCATGTGCGGAATGAGCTGATCCATGCGAATGTCAAGCAGCATCACAATGGCCCGGCATACATTCTTGCGTACTTCTGGGTCTTCGTCACTTGACAAGGCAAACAAGCCCTAATGACAAGACAAAAGACAACCAGAGTCACAAAGGCATGCCACAGACACACCAAGATGCAATATGACATATAACCCCCATTCTAAGGAAGGAGCGGTCAGTCTCATCAAAATAACGCATAAAGAACAACACTGAGCGTATTCAGTAAAGGGAAAGAATTAAAAAAGCACAATCACACAGACAACACTGCAACACCTTTGTTGATGGACCTAATTGGATTAAAGCAAGAGCATTTGGCTGTCATACCTCCATGAATTGGGCAATGTGTACCATCAACACTTGACTTCGGCAGACGATGAACTGATTGACACAAGCAATAGCATGGGACCTGAAAAGGCAGACATCAACATTTCATTTGCATAATGGCTGGCAGCAACAGAGACTGGCGATAATTACGGAGAATGAGGTTCATTGGGGCACGGCTGAGATTGGACAGTGGGGAAATTTCTATATTTCTCTACTCCAAGACCAAATCTCAATTACCTTAGCTTTGGTGATTCATGGCGGAAGAACTGCAAAAACTTTGGAATCATCATGTTGAGAGGTCTGTTCTGGCTGTCACCATCCAACTGAGGAGCGAGGTCTTCACAGATCTTCTTCAAAGCACCAAAAGCTCCCTGAATAACAAAATTGACAGCCACGTCACACAAGGCAACAATACAACATCAGGGATGAACCTGATTGATAACTTCTATTCTGGCTATTAGGTCAATAGGTCATTGACTCCACCTAGGCCTCATGAAAAGGATACAGGTAATCAGGTATTGGCACACGGAAGGGAAAGAAGATCAAGCAAATGAAATTAAGTGACCTCAGCATTGTACTAATTGCATGAGTTAAATAGTCTAACTAGCACACTTTTGACGCAGGTTCCAATGAGCAAGACGAGGAGAGATGTCTTCAATCTGTCATCTGCTGTGTACTTTGCAGCATTTAATCACAAATTAGCCTACACCCAGCAACACGTATGTTTGCATTCACTTTGATTGGAATTGGCTTCTAACAATGACGTTGCTGCTAGCTGCTTTAGGATCAAGTTCCAGCATTTCAATTCATCGCCATCTGTCCTATCATATGCACAAGCACTTCAATTCAAATACAGAGAGCATTAATTAGTTACGAGTGAGCAATTCCAAAAATATTTCCAACTGATTGGCTCCTCAATCCAACTTACTTCGCAAACATTGTAATCTTCGCTGTCGAGCAACTGAAGCAGTGTTGGCAATAATTGTGGCCATGTTGCAAGTTCCTTTTGTGCAATGGTGGTAATCAGGATACCAATGGTTGCTCTAATCAACGGGGATGGGTCTCCAATGGCAGTCAAGCACTCTGCTTTTACAAATTCCCTTCCTTCAGGTGGGAACTTGTTGTAATTGCTTTTGACATTATTCTTAAGTATCAGGCCAGCAAGTGATCGAGTGGGTTCATCTGCAAGTAAGCAACATCAAATACTATTCAGGACTCATGCAGTATTGACTTGATCTCTGGCATCCAAGTGGTATGTTTCCAATCAAGAAGAGAATCACATTTTAAGACCCACATTGTAGTGCCCCAAATTTAACATCAATAACGTCTTTCGTTCAATTCACTTCAAAGTACACAAGTGGCGAACGGGACATGCAAATAGCAAAAGCAAACGTTTTCAATGACAACGACAAACTACCAGTGGCCGTAACAAAAGTTGAAACATTGAGAGTAACAGATGTGCGATATATCACATATATACATCATACATCCTATAGTACATAGGACCTAGGACATAGGACCAGCTGGTAACTTCTCCAACAAAACAGCTGAATGCTTATTCATGTTGCAGCATCAGGCAAAAAGTGGGTTTCCGTCATAACACAGTTAGTACATCTTAATGGGGCCAAGGAAACATTTTGGAGCACTACTTGATTGTTTGCAATATATATCAAAAGGACAAATAGCCTCTCTTGCAAGCATCAGCTTTAGCAAGCGGCAGCAAGAAAAGCCACTCCCAGTGCTGTTTTTTATCTTCCAATTAGACAGAGGCTATTAGCATATTTTTGCAATATTAATCAAGAAGTGTCTGATGTAATGTTCACGCTTGTAAGCTTCCAAAAATTCTAGAAATGATTGGTGTTACTATCATCAGAGGATTTGTCGCTATCAGGATCATACTGCATAGACACAAAATGATAGCAAGCCAAAATGGTCAGCACACCAAAATGTTACAGTTTAAGTGTTAGACAGACAATCTGTAAATTGTACTTGTCAATCCACAAACAAAGCACACCTTCCCCAAGCTATTCAGCTACGACAGTTGCTCTCCGTGGATAACAACGTGCAATGCCTATCGATATCGTAGTGGCAGCACCAAATTGTAAGGGTATTCATTGCGTGCAAAATATATTGTAATGCATAGGTAGGGCGCTTATAAAGCTGAAGACTTAACAGTTCATACCTATGGCTTCGCCTTTGAGGCGAGTTAATACGAATATCAAGTAATTGTTGAAATCAGGAAGGCGGTTCAAAGTTTCAAGTTTCTAAAAAAAAGAGAAAATTAATGGTTAGCAGATCAACAGAGAAGCAAAATAATTTCCTTACAGCCCCAAGTTGAGAATAGGTTTACTTTGCCAAACTTCTGGAGAACTAAAACAATAGGCCTACGCAGTCATGCACACAAGGTTGAAATCTCTGCAGAACCAAGTTAACCAAGTTACAGAGCAATCGTTATAATCATGATGAATTAACAAACTTAAGAATTAAATTCCACACTACTCAAGATAATTCCTATGTCCATTAAATCTAAGCCACCATCACTCTTTCAGGCTGCTGGAGCTCATTCATGAAATGGTCTGTTAAACAATTGGCAGCTGCTAAAAAGCTATCTATACACAAGAGCAATATAACGCTATGCCAGTGTAGATTACCTGTATATCAACATAAAATGTGGAACGGCCTCAACGAAGATCTTACAAAATGTAATTTAGTTCGAGTTTAAAAAAGCGTATCATGCCCTAAGCATGGCAAGGCATTTCAATTAGGCCTAGTAAGTCAGCAAGTACTTTTTCATCTGAAATTCTTATTAAATCATAGAAGTGCTAGCAAATAGTATGTTTAAGAAACTATTGTACGAAATCGTTTTTAACTATGTAGGGCCCCAGCCTCCAGGGGAAACAAGTCTATGACTTACTGAGTCGCCGGTCACCCAAGGGTTCTAAAATAGAAGTTTGATGATGATGATGATGAAAACCAAGGAGCTTAAGCACAATGTGCAATAATTTTTTTAAATGCTACGTACAATGGCCTAAATCACACAGCTCGCATAAGGAAACATTGATGGTGTCATAGTGATCACAGTGGCTGCCTACAATCATAGGCCTAGTGATTTCAAAGAGTGGCGAGGGTGGCAGGACGCATTGTTTTCTGCCTTTATTGGACTGTAAATTCTACAGCTATTGAACTAAGCACACTGAGACATCTTACCTGTTGGACAGTTCTTTGAACTTCTGTGTTTGGATTCAGACTTTCTTTTAATAATTGCAGAATGTGCTCTAAACCTTCTGGCATTGGTTTCCAACTTGTGCCGTCCATGTTGAAATCTGCTGCCGCTAAAATGTAAAAGGACTGAGGACGATAGCGCTGAGCGCGCCTCAGCCCAGTCTCCTCTGAGAAAATGACGTCATAAAACCTTGAGATTTTATTTTTCACAAGGCATGGTCCATCGGGGCGGCATGATGTATTATACTGCGTTGTATAATCTAATCACGTTAATTGTGATAACGTTTCGGAATTCGTTCCTACTTTTTAATATTGCTGCCAAGAAGGTAATAATATATTTTAAGATCAACCCTTCACAATCATTGATCTCTAAATTGCACTGTGAAGAACTGCTATGTATGCACCTGGCTGTTTTTTTTCCTTTTCCTGTTCTCCGGTGCTCTCTTGTCCTTTGTTATCTCTTCTATTCTCTTCAATAGCCATATATATGAATTGTAATTTATTTTTGAACTATATATCCTCATTTTGTTGTTGTACTATTTCAACTTTTTTATGAAACTCTGTTCCCAAATAAACAAGCATTGAGTGCTTACGGGATGACCATGATCATGTAATATATTTATTGCTATATTTCTTCAAAAATGCTGTATTGTTTTCTTACTTTGTCCTATATGATCAAAAAATAAACTATCTATCTATCTTATCTCGACTGTACAGTAGGTCATAATAGTTCCTTGATATCTTCTAAAGTAGGTTTGAGACAGGAATAGATTTGTATCAGTTGAAATGCAATGCCATCACTGAGCAGGCATGCTCTATTTCTGACAAGCAACATAGTTATAAATAAATTGTTTGTTACGAAACAAACACTCTTCTTCCAGGGCAATTAGAACAGGAAGATCTGATTGGCTCCTCAATCAAAACACCCACGACGATGAAGACCAAAACAAAATGCATTGCATTTTTGCACTTATAAATCCATGCTCCCTGTGTGCAATAAATTAGTGTCAACCATCAGGGCCGGCAATGACCTTCCGGGATCAAGCAAGATAGCTTAGATAAGTCACGCAGCCCAAATGACTGTGTGATTGTGCTGGATTAGGCTTCAGTTGTAATGCTATCATCGTGATATTATCAACAAACTGTAAACGCAGCATTTCAGAATGGGAAGTAACAAGTACAAATCAAGTCATAATCACTAGCCGCATGGTCAAATGCAGAGACGAAGACCAGATTATAGTTTGATTCAAATCAAGGTCGGGATTATTTGTTCTTTGAGCTCGAAAAGGTCAAAAGACAAGCTTTGTACAATACTCATCGGCTAACTTGTTTTGATGTGAATACAATTGCAAACAGAAATATTGGCTTTGCTTTCGAAATAAAGAATTCTAAGATTGCCTAAGTCTATCGGAAAGAGAACAGAACAGGTCTTTAATTGCATTGTATTGCAAAGTCTGATATTACATCAGCGACAAGCAACGGCGAAACTGCCCAGCACGACGAGCGTAGTAGTAGACAGCTAGATTATGCAGACGATGGGTTTTAGCTTGGAAGCTTGGAAAGTTGGAATTATTCAGAGCCGAACAATCTACCTTGCCCTTCAGCGATAGTCGGCGGCTCCACTTGCTTGCAACATTGATAACCACATCGAGGCTGTAGCTTCCGAGCTGTTCATTTCAGAGGCGGCCAGTAGGGAGCCAATACCAAGTAATACTTGCTTCAGGAAAAACGCCTTGACATTGTAATCGCCTTTGTTATCGTTGGCTAGAAGAGTTCTCATCGCGAGCAAAGCGGATTGCAACTTGAGCTGAAGAGAATGGTCCATTGAAGCGGCGAAGAAGCAGCAGAGCAATCGTCTTGACATTTGGCCTTGAAGTCGCACTGATTTCTTTCCGTGGCTGGGACAGTGGCACTCCGGGAATGTTTTGCTCGTGAGTATTCTAGAGCCGTCGCTCGTTACTTTCATTTCAGGTTTTACATCATTCACGATAAATGTACGAGATATCATTGTTCATTCTATTTGAGTTGTTTTTGTTTTAATACAAACAAATTAACTGCTAAGCTTGGAGGCAAATGATTCACGAGTACGAGGGGCGTCCTTACTAATAATAAGCTTATTGCGTTCTATTTTCAAACAGACCAAGAAGTTCTCAAGCGAAGAAGACGAAACAACAGCGCGCAAAGGGGGCAATATTCAGTGCAATTTCAAAGAAATTCTCGTCTGGCAAAAGCAAGTCCAATGTGAGTAACTGCAATTGTTCTTCCTTTAGACAACCTAGGACGTATACGTCGTACACTCAGCTACTGGTGTTAGCATACTGATGTTACAAGCCAATTAAGTTACGTGAATAGCTTTAATTGTGCTTAGGAACGATTTAAGTCCTGCGAAGTTCGGCCTGCTGGGAAATAAATGGAGCGCGATGGTGAGCTCAGTGTCGACAGGAATAAGTTCATTAAGAAGGGAGCGTAATCCATCGATCTACACGTCAACCGTAAGGTCGCTGCCAATTACGGCTCTCGCACTGCAAGCATTATCACTAAATAGCAACTGCCAGCTCTTCAGTTCTTATTGCTGATATCAGTACTGAAGAGTGAAAACCAAGAACCATCGAAAGGGCTTTGTTTATCCTGTTCTTGTTGCTGGGATACGGTTGTGCTCGATGATGAATGTGTATCACGTGACTCTTGGTAGAGATCGAACTATGTGGTGATTGTGTGTCAAATAGTAACACCATCTTCGTGCTTTGGCTATCTGAGCCAGGATCATCGCCGTTTGCGGTCGTTTGACAGTTTTCCCACGTACTTTTCATTGCAGAATGGCACCAACCAGTCGGCCGACGAGCACGCCGAGCGAATGGAGATCATTAGGCGCATGGAAATCACGCGTCGATTGGTCGCCTTGGAACGATATAACGACGAGTTGAAACGAGCCTTGACCGCGCCTCATTCCCACGCATACCCTGATAACAACGAGGTGGGAGGATTGGAATCTATTGAGCCTGGCAATAACAACAGTGAGACTCAGGTGAATTCCACGTGCGAGGAGTTAAAAAAGAAGCTGGCACATCAAGACGAGGTAGAATCGCAGCTGAGAAAGAAATTACAAAGCTGGGAATCATGGAGCGAAGAAGTTCACCTAAAGGATCAATCCCACGATATTGAGAGACTAAAAAATGAAAACGATAGTCTTCGAAAGGAATTAATTTCTGTTCAAAGTAGGCTAGAGGAAACTGTAGCAGAAAACAACGAAGAAATTGGTGCGATTATGGCACGGGTAAAATCAAACGATGACAGTCAAAGAGCGACGAGTTTCGCAGGAAGTAAAATCGAGCAAGAAAGCTACGAGAGAATGAGAGCAGCCATTGAGGAAAAATGGAGACAATGCGAAGTGGAACTGAGATGCACGAAGACGGAGCGAGACACCCTCAAGACGACAATGAGTCTGGAGCGAAAGCAGACAGCACCACTGCTGGAGCAAATCGAAGGACTAAAACGACAGCTAACTGAGAAAAAAATCGATTTAGAAGCAGTGAAAAAAACGCTCGAAAGACGCTTGAAGGCCGAGCAAGAATCAAAGAGTAAAGTAATCATGGATTTGAAACAGCTCAAAGAGGGATTGTTGCAACGCGAACAGGAAGTCTCTACGCTTAAGGTACTTCTTCAGCCCCTTGCGACGCTCATTCCGACGACCGAGGTGATCGTCACAACCGGTGAATCGACGGCAGCCAGCGAATGCGACGACGATAGCCGACTACATGGCGAAAAGCAGACGATGTTGAAACGAGATGAGCACGACTCCGGCGTCGGAATGAACAGCGACATGTCGTTCATGACCAACGTAGACAACAATATTGACGAGGTTGAGAAGCGGTTTGATCGCATTAGCGACACTTGCGACGACGTTGAATCAACTCGCATCGATAATAGCGACGAAGTTAACAAGCGACCGGGATTGTCCCGGCAAGGTAGCAATAAAAGCGACATACGGAGTTTGTTATTATCGAGAATGTGTGGCGTGGACGAATTCCCACCGTCCGTAGAAACTAAATCCGCCATCACACTCGCAGTGGCCAGACAACTGCAACAAAGGAATACATTAAGCGATTTAATGGAGAGTGTTGGGAACAACGTGGATGGCTTTGGACGTGACTATGGCGACTCGTATCACGACACCATCACAAGACATCAAGTGCGTTCGTCACAGGGAATTGCAAGCCTAAGGGACCTGCACCCATCTGAAATGCTAGGAAACAATTACATTGACGCCTGCATAGGATACGATGTGTTCGATTAGCCGCGTAAAAACATGACGACAGAGAAGCACAACCAACTCATGCTTACGGTCATGAGATATATTTTAAACGTTTTAAATTAAATGATGAAATTCTACAAATATCATACAGATAGATTGAGCAAGTCGTTTTGCTATCTATAGCCAGTCCATGTTTTTAAGATGATGCATGACCAAATGACTATCAAGTCGTCTACCGCATGGCTTATTGATCCTACTGAACCTTCGATCGTTGTTCCATCGCCAGCTATGAAATCTACAGTCGCGAGGGCCTCTTCCTTCGTATGATGGCAACAGCGGACTATTGCGTGGCAATGAGCGGCGCGTTCTTCGATGTTTCAATCAGCGCTTTCAAAGACGCCTCCAACGGACCTCGCTCCAGGTTTCTACCTGCATGCGAGGCAACAACAACAGATCAGTCACTTAATCTCCCAAGGGAGACTCCATATGTCTCAGTGTTGAACATCAGTATACCTATGAAGACAAATCTGTTGATTGTTTCCTTCGTGCAGTCGACCGAAACTTTGTCAAAGGTCTCGTAGACAGCTTGAACAAGTAATGGCTGATTAGATTCAACCGTTGAAACAAGAGCCTGGGAATGACAACGGAAATCAGCATAATTATTTGACGTCGAAGTCATTATAATTATAATAATTCAATAGTTTGATAGTAGATACATAACAAGGTTAATTTTAATGAAACATAATCAAGTATTTTAAGATCATCCCTAATAAAGAACACGATAACTACGCTAAGAACGGGTTTGCAATTTCATTTCAACAGCGTATCACTTGAAAAGTGATGTCATAGATCGATAAAGAGACCCGATGGCAACTCAGGACAGGTGATGGTCGCTTGAGACTGGCAGTCGTTGCTTTGTCGTTCGTTGCACATGCACTACAACCAGTCATTTGAACACAACTGTAGTCCTGCAATGTCATCTAATCTATTTCAATTTACGCATAATATATGCAATCAGCGGGCTTTCAATAAATTGAGATAATTACCAAAAATAAAACAATGAAATTGAACTTGGGAATGTTCTCTCTCACCTTCAGTCTAATGACCTGCATCTGAATTCCATTTGAGTCGCACAGTCTTCCCTCCCACAATAAGTCCTAAGATAAAAATTAAAACCTCCCACATTTACTCGCACGTGAGATCAAAGGGAGACTGATAGCCACCATGAATGATGTAGGCACGCACGTGGCATGCTTCAAATCGAATAACAATCAATCTGAGGAGACCTGAAGCCATCCATCGAGGCGCGATTCAGCTAACAGTCCTTCCATTTCAATGTTGACCGAGGTGAAGTCCTAAAACGACAACACCATTGTTGCAACAATAGAATGCAAAAGACGTCACTTTTGTTGACAATCCACGATATTAACAATCGTTAAATTGCGAAGTAGTTCAGCGTTTCTAATCTCCTGACAGCTGCCTCCCTTCATCGGTGTCATTCCATCGGAACGAGGTCAACGGGACGCCATCCAAAACTCATACAGCGCACTTTACAGTTCCAGGAACGGAATCACAGGACCTTGGTTACAGGATCAATTTTTATTAAAAGTCGTTGTATATTCATCATTCGATGATGCGGAATTAGTGGCCAAATGGCTTCAATAATATGGATAGTGTCGTGAACCCTGTCTTGCAGCTATCTATCAATCGAGATGCGAGAGCAAAGCGGGCGGGCGTGCTTTATGCGGCCCATTGCCATACGACATGAGCATGGAGTATTGAACACATAAGAGCACGTGACCTGACTAATGCGATGTTGTGGCGTTATGCCATGTGATTCAACGCGGTCTTTGAGAGCCAGCATGGAATCCCTGGTGAAAAAAATCAGTCAATTAGCAATGGCATTTCCAGCGGTTGTAACCATAGCAACATCTACAATGACTACAAACTGAAAGACAGAATCAACCATGACAATGGAACATTCTGGAAGAGGCAGTTTACTGCTGGCAAATAAATCACATGAAAGACAGTCAACTTACAGTTAGCCAAACAGCTTTATCACACGCGTTTAATCCTTACAGATCGAGGCAGCAGCATGAAGCTAAATCGACCGGTTTTAACGACGGTCAACCATTCTACTTCCGTCACTCTGAGTAGTTGGGTTCCCTAGATACGATCATCCATTAATGTTGCAGCTTTATAAAATTAATTAGACCGATTCAACTCTAGAAATGATTGGTATTGCCGTGACCAGCAAATGATTCTCTATTAGGATCCGTTGGTACCCAGCACGCAGAGAAGAGCCTCGGACCGGCAGGGGGGAAAGGGGGGGCATGGAGAAGAGACGCATTTCTGGAAAGCGCAAAGGCCCGTAGAGGGCTACCTTTAACTCAAGCATCCCGCACGCCACAGAGGCACTTGAGACTGCTTAATCATAATTAATGACGTCACATGAGACCACAGTTAATTATGCCAGTGAAACATCAGCATATCTTACTTGTTGATTGCGCAATCGTAACGATGAAGATCCAAAATGCTGTGAAGATCCACTCTGATGTTGGAATACAAAACATGGCAATTCACGTTACTAAGAATGAAGGCCTGAATCTCTTTGAAAACGTTAATTATGGCATTTCTTATCATGTGCGGTTCATTGTATATTGGTCGTGTGCTGAGCTATCACGTATGCAATTAAGAGACAGATTCTTTGGTCGTAGACATAAACATACCTTGAAAACATCGTTTCAAATATTTCAGCCAGAGAATTCAATGACCTACAATAACAAAATTGTAATTTAGAAAGATAAACTGATAACAATTTAGCAAAAAATATCAGAACGTATTGCATTGTAAATCATGAATCCTTACACTAATTAAAGTTTGCACTTGTCCTTCCCTCACGCTTACGGACACTTTTCAGCAACGTTAGAAACTTAGAGTTTGATATTCTGTTCAACATTGAAACAGGTATTTATTTGTCGTGAAACAGCATAGATCTGCTTTTACAAAGCATCATATCATAATTCACACCATTCAAAACTCTGTGTATGACATACGTTCAAAAGTGGTATTTGGGATCTTCCAATTGACTGATTGCAGGTACTAGAAGGCTCATAGTCATTAGAATACACTTGCACCCTGTGAGAGCACTAAGCACAGCAAAGTCAGTTACCGTATAGCGGACAGATTGTCGCGTAAGTCTTGGCTGCTAACAAGGTCCGTTTTGTTGATGAGGATAATATCAGCCAATCCCAATTGCCTGAAGACATACAACAGATTCAATTTGTGTTAATTTCATACAAGCAGAATTGTATGGACGGTGCTGTTCAACGGAACGACTCGTTCCTGCTCTCTACCGTGCGCGTATCCACGCACTAAGATTATTTACAGATGACAAAGGTAAATCAGTAAACAAACAATCAGATGTTAACATGTCACAATAAATACACCGATTGGCAAAGCCCTGGCAGCGTAATTCATTGGGTATCCATTCTAGTAAGTCATCTAGACGTTAAAGAGAGCAATCCTTTAATGTGGCCGATGAAGCGTAATCTGTGTTGCCGCACGATCGCAGACACCGACATTGTCATCTGCCGTAGTTCAACGGTTGTGATGATGAGGGGGGGTGATGATGGGGGGGGGGAGTAGTTCTAGCCAAGAGAATGACGCAGAAGGTGGTCATAGATTTGCACGAAAGAAAAGACAGCTGATCGATCCTTGATTTACTTACTCAAACCCATTTTATATTTCTTAATTCACTTCCGCCTTGCAATTGGTGAGCTTAAATAAGTTGTGTGTTTCTTTACCTTTGAAATTCATTGACTTCTGCTTGCTCTCTTATGCTGTTGAAATGCTGCAATAGAAATGGAAAATTTCCAAGCAGGCAGTCAAGCATGGCCAGTTATTTCTTGAAGGTAGCTTAGCTATACACTATGCATCCAAAACGTGTGAAACCATTTGAAATGGAAAGAGCTCTCCCTTCGTGAAACCATAATTATGAAACAGGATTGTGCTATAACAAGCACAGTGGGAAACAGCATACAGAATTACAGATGTATTACTTGACCAGCAAAATGAACTGGATATAGCTACTTTTGAAGTTACTTTCTCAAATTTAAAAATCAGAGAAAGTACCAATTTGTGCCAATGGCTGTTCAGAATGACAATTTAAGTATAAATGATTAGATATCTTGCATTTTATGGTTTTACTTTGCTATGAATTTCATTCTGGAAATTGAACATTCTGAAGCATGTTTTAAAGCTAAACAATGCTCAATCAAATGGAGTTGAAAATTAAAAAGTTACTTTCCTTGATAAACAATTGAAGTAACTTCAGAAATTAAGGAACTTTGAAACAATGAATTTATTGATTATTAAAGTTATCACAACTTACTTTCCGTGAAAAGTAAACAAGTAAATAACTTTTCAAGCATTATGAGCCAGTCCTACATTTAACCCATTGCATACCATCAAGCCACAGTAGCTGGTCACTGCTTCTGTGTGATTGTATTGTACCTTTGCACAATTCCCTGCATCGACAACAGTGATAACAGCATCCAGGTATAGATCGGCTTCTAATTCATTGTCCAGCCAAAACATGCTGGCTATGGGGCCAGGGTCAGCCAAACCGGTTGTTTCCAATAATATATAATCAAATTTGCCTCTCTTCTTCATTAAACTCTCAATTGCTCCAACACCATTTTCCCTGAAAGAAAATTAAACAGGTCCAATTTTGTTACCAAAGAAACTGAAGTATATTTGGTCTGTGTGCTGCAATCATTATTCGAATAGACCGCAGTGAGCCTTATAGGGTTACGTGAAAAAATACAAAATAAATAAATTCAACAAAATAAATGATTAATTTGATAAATATTGTCAAGCATTTCTCTAGCTAGTCATCGACTCATCGTAACTGGCTCAAGTGAGTGTGAACGACTAGCATTAATAAAATATTTACAAAAACCATTATCTCAGACTTCTGTACTGCTTTCATAAGTTCCTGTTTTGCAATATATTAGCAGGTCAATCTACAGCACTCAGCCTGGTCACGAGTCAATTACTGGTCACTAATAGTAGCCTGCCAGTAGTCTTTTGCTTACCTCACGGAGCAACAGAGACAGCCATTGTTAAGCTCCAGCCATTCCTCATACAGCTCACCAGACTGACTCACCATGAGAGGTTTTTCAATTGCATTCCCTAACAATGACGAAGGAATGGTAAATTATATCAATGAAATTCCGAAATACACGCAGTATTTAAGTTCACCAGTGGTACTGGGCATTTAACTTGCAGGTGCAGTTTTTAAATCTTTATCATTTTGAACAAAGAACACAGCTGATTTGAGCATCAGTTCATCGCTCGGTCAATTCACTCACAACAGCCACTACGTGTTAGCAGTTGTCACCGCCTCACCGGATTACGATAATTATTGCTGCAAGCCCAGAAGTCCTTGCTACCGATGGAATGATGGTCTGTGGAATGGACACCTGATTGAATTCGCTGTCCTTGTCTAAATTGAAAAACCGCTGTTGTAGAGTGTATGGTTCACACTGACACTCTACAAAGCAAATCATAGTCGTTCGTAAAAGGAAAGGCAGTTGTGTTACCAAGCGCAGATACACCACATCGTAACAAGGCTCACTTGGCGGCTGATATATAAGGGAGATTGTTCGTGAAGATTAAATAGGGGGGTCTAGCATAACGGCAGAGTAGTGGATAGGCAATCCAAAGGTCGTGAGCTCGACTCTCACGGTGTGCCATTTTTCTGTGATGAACAATCTCAGCTTCCAACAATCGCTGTACTCAAATAGTTAATAAAAAGATCGCTTTTGGTGTAATGGAAGCTATGTCTGAGTCTGAACTAAGAAAAACTAAAGAGCATACGGTGCTGGCGAAGCCTGGGTAGGCCTAGCGCAGCTCGTACCAGTTAGTATATTACAATTCAAAGGAAATGAAAGTGCAATGTGCTATTTCAAAGTCTTAAGCTTAATTTTCTTGTATTTTTCTAATCTTTCGTCTTTTTCTACATCAATCATCAAAGTGTTTACTATGCAACATAAAAACGAGGCAGTTCATTCTCATTCTATTTACCTTCACCAAATTCATTGAGTATGACAGCAATTCTCTTTCCGTGTTCTTCTTTGAGAATGTATTCTAGCAAGGTAGTTTTCCCAGAGCCTACAGCAAGATCAACAGAACGTTTTCTGAGTAAAATCACAAGCAAATGCTTCTTGTAAAAACATTCTAACGAATGTGAGAAGTGGGCTTTTAATCAACACGAATGTATAGATTTGAATTTAGAGGAGGATAAGCTGCTCACCTCTAGTGTGGCTGTAAATTGATTGACGATTTGAAATTGTTTGATTTGAGATGCAATTTAAGGTACGAGTGGATATTCGTCCGGTAACTGGAATATACTTGTTGCTTGCGCTATTCGTCCGGTAATTGTTCTGCGCACGAGCCTAACGAAAAATAACTCGTCGGACGGCAGCTGTTGGTGTTATGCCAGTTTCCATTCTGTGTTTTCTGTGCGGAGAACAGATTTTTAGACTTTGAGAATGCGCGAATGGCGCGTGGATAGCCTAGGAGGCTGGGACTCATACAAATTCTTCTACAAATAATTGAAGATGCATTAAAATTGATCAAAATCAGATACTTTCATGGATCAGTTGTGGAGTTCGAGAGGAGCGCACAGCAGAAAAAGCAGTTAGGGACTATAATTGTTTACTGAAAGAATTTAAATCCAAATTGAGTCAATTTCTAGAGTCTCGCTGCTGTAATTGTCGAAAAATGAGTCATATTTTAGAGGTGAGACGGTGGTTGAATTTTCACAATCAGTTAACCGTTTCTAACAACCGGTTAACTGATAGCGCTGAAGAACAAAAGAAAACGAAAACAAAGAACTACTGTTCAGTGCATTTCAACATAAATGTTTCGGGTACTAGAACAAACATTTCGAAAAATGCTTCCATTTGTGTTGCTCTTGGAATATCTAAAAGTTCCAAATAAATCTTGAGGAAAGGCCAGCTATCTTATCACGCCTCACCAGGGTTTTTTCTTTACGTTTGTTTATCGGCTTTAGAAATTCAACACCTCAAGTCATTCGAACTAGCTATTGTTCTAGGTGTAAAGGTCAGCCCATTATCTTTTGATGACAAATTCATGTGTGTATGGTGTTGCGTGAAGTGGAGAACGCACGTGCTCTTTGCGCTGTGTTCAGTGATGATGCAGGAAGAGAACGGAGTCTGGTGGCTCTGTTTTGATAACAATTACGATTCACGAAACTGATGGTTGTCACAGAGATAATGGTTAGCTTGCACCCGGTGACTATGCAATGAGAATTCGTAATTGAAAATTCATCATTTCGACGTCTAGACAAAATGTCTCATTTTCAAAATAAACCATCTGTTTTGAAACAATCAACTCGGAAACAGGAATAAGTTTGAATCAGATGCACAGACGTCACAGACCAGTGTCAAACTCCTACTCCTGCAAAAGCAGACTCTTTACTTGTGTATTATTTACTTATTTCCACTGCTCAATCGAAGACCAGAGTTTGTTTGCAGCTATGAAGCCAAATTCAAGAAAAGCAATCTCCTTTTATTCAAATGCAAAATAAAGCGGTTAATTGTTTTGCAATAACTACAACCTGTTGTCGTTTCAACAAACGGTTAACCGACCCACCTCTATCATATTTGCAACTGGATTCTATGGAAAATGCTAGATCTAGATCGATCGCGAGCAGTCATACTTTACTACAATCCGTCAGTCCCTACTGTAAACTTTGTAAGTTGCATACGCCGAAAATCTTCGGCGTAGAGCTTACTGTGATTTGGTGGTTGGTGTGGCATAAGCTGCGAAAATCTGAAGAATTTGATACTAAACACTGTTTAAAATCACGGATTTTGAAGAAGCGTAAGCTTGGAGCAGCATCTCCTGGCATACAGTGGCGTAGCCAGCTTTTAATTTTGGAGGGGCAAATGGTTGCTCAGCAGCAGCGAAGCGGTTTCCCATCTACTCCGCTGGAGGCGAAAATTTTTTGGGGCTTTGATGTTCCGTGATGTACCTGCAAGAACACGTTAGAGTTTTCTGCAGAACTGCAGTTTCGAATCCAGTAAATATATTTATATAGATTCCTGATTCACTCACAGTAAGACAGTAATATTCATATTACAGAAAAGA
>OFHS01000068.1:5490-33400 GCA_900245855.1 Calvadosia cruxmelitensis | reverse complement strand
ACCATTTTCGTCAACTGCAAACACACGACGAACGCAAGTCAAATCTCCATGGCGACAGACATCCATGGTAAAGAGACATCATGCTGGCCTCACCTCCATGATGTAGTGCTCTTTCTCTTCGATCGATTCGTCGCNCCCCCCCCCCCCCCCCCCCCCCCTTGGCTACGCCACTGCTGGCATAATCTTCGTCGTGTGAAAACAAACTTTCCAGTACCGTTAGTAACGATGATGTCACTCTGCCCATCAGGGTTGGTGTAAAATGCCAACTTACTGCTGTATGAGCATAAGCCAAGCGACGAGTCGTGTGTTCTCATGATGAGCACAGATGAGAATGAATATATTNTTGTAAATAGTAGGATGATAGAGAAGAGATATTGATTCAGCATTCCTATTGGTGTAGAGCATTACCTAATACTACTACAGCTGCATATTTATCATTCTCTGCGCAAGTTTTCAATCTTCGAAAGACTCAAGTTGTCACCAACAGCAATTCCACGAAAGTGGCTCCGCCGCACCAACATCTACGTTTCACGTTCTCGTCCGCCATGCTGAATGAATGATTGGGGAAATTGGCATCGTGTTGTTTTGTTGCTTTTCGTTAGGCGCATGCGCAGAACAATTACCGGACGAATACCGCGAGCAACAACTATTCCGGTTACCGGACGAATATCCACTTTGTTTAAGGTAATATTTTAGCGGTCAGACTAAGCCTGATTTAAAATTTCCCACCCACCATACCTCAGCATAAATTATGTACTGTAGATATTAAAATCAAATGGTATTAGTAAGTAAGTAATAAGTAGATGACATAGTTTAAGAATCCAACACATGTTGCAACAATCCCATCCGATTAGCAGCAAGGCCACACTCATCTTGGGCTTCTGGGTTTGTTCAGAATAAATATACAGAGAAGATTTGGACCATCGGCAATTGGATTAATTAAATGGCGGGTTTTATTACCCGTGGTTTTAGGCTATCAAGCGGCGACCACAAGTGGGCCCCAGACTGCAGAGCCTGGCAAGTGTGCACCCGAGATCTGCTGAGTTTTAGAATGTTGCGCACTTGAGATTGGGCTGTACAACAAAAAGAATGTGTACTGCTCTCGATTTCGATGTGAACACAGAAATTCTTACTAAAAACAGTTGCCAAATTACATTTTCGCTTAAGTTTTACTCCTTATTTTGTTCATTGGTGCACCTTAAGTGTGCACTTCAGTATCTTTTCCAGCATTTTGTGCACTTGCACCTGAAAATTTTAGCCTCTGTGCACCCGAGATCTCGGCGAGATGTGCCATACTCTGCAGTCGCCAGTCTGGACAAGTGCTGTAGCTGTAATTAGCCTACACGGTCCAACTAGTTCAAATGTCGAGACAAACTCCAATTAAAACATCTTGACGTTCTCATAGACGGATATAAGTACCTAGAAATCCTGTTATAATAGTGACTGGGATTTTCGACTGAACATCTTCAATCAATTCAGGACATTCATCATCGGAATCTGCCGATCCATCATCACTCTGAACGATAAACCAACAGACAATTTA
Source organism: Calvadosia cruxmelitensis (assembly GCA_900245855.1). Lineage (NCBI taxonomy): Eukaryota > Metazoa > Cnidaria > Staurozoa > Stauromedusae > Kishinouyeidae > Calvadosia > Calvadosia cruxmelitensis. The sequence continues at coordinate 31,857 of OFHS01000068.1, read as the reverse complement.
AGAGAGAATCAACAAAATCAAAAAAAGAACCAAGTAAGTGATTCCAACACTTGGCAACTATGTCCATCAGTGATGTACTCTTACCATCTCTAGTCTTCCAGACACCTATCGACTATCGTTCGACCAACACTCAATGACTCAATCAAAACTCGATCTAAGTTGAATAATCTCTATCCTATTTAATTGGTCTCGTTTTCAATCGCAGCGCAAAATACGAAAATTGAAATGAACAACAACTGCTGTGGAATGGTTTCTTTTACAAAGCTCACTTCAATTTCATTTTGGTGAAGAAACGCGAATCAGCCATGCCACGAAGCAAGCTGCCATCCAAGGTTACAACGCGGGATCGTGATTTCGATGACTTGACGGTCGTTTTGCAGGAAGCGGATCTGGCTTTGTCCAGAGTGAAGGTGAATGCCAACCTCAAGCCTTAGAACTCTTGAATGAGGAATTAGGCCTAGGCTGCATATCCACAGCACTTATCCACAGATGGGCCTATCCGAGTAATCAAATCCTGCAAACGTGATTCTTTACCAGGAAGACTGGCTCTTAATACAAGTAATAGAAATGCTGGTGTTTATGAGCAATCAATCATTGATTTAAGTGGTTGATTGTTGATTGTTGCATTTCAGAGTCAGCTATATTCGAATTCCCAAATGACTGGTGAGTAGTGTTTTGCACATTTGGGATTTCATTGACGTTTAATAGATGCCTTATAGCAGAAGACGTAATTCTGTTTAAAAACCTGCAAATATAACGTTCTCTGTGAAACAATATGATCTTGAAATGCTACTTGTACATTTCCTTAAGCTGATCAGCTTACAAGTCCGTCTAACATGAGGCAGAATTTCTCAACGCCCTATGTCGGAGCAACAGCTACAATGAAGTACAAGGGCCTCAAGGATCTCTTGACGCAGCAAGAAATCATAGGCTCCAAAGCTGCTGGACAGATCCCTCTCCAGAGAAATGAGGAAACTCACTCTTTGGTAATGAAGATGTTTGAGAGACTAGAGAGCCAAGCAAAGGTATTAATTCGTTACAGTCGAATCTCATATCTAATTATGGCAATAGTTATAACGCTGCATAAGTGTCTTAAACGATACTTTATTTGAAGTATATTGTCCGATAAATCTTCAGGCATTCCTGGAAGAAAGTTCTTTTGTCAGGTCTTTACCTCAAACTATTAGTTATTAGTTATTAATTATTAGTGATTGTCATGTACTGTCAAACCCTGAATTATGAGTGATAAGAGTTTTCCAAGTTTTGCGATGAAAAGTAAGTAACCAATGTATATGGAATTGTACTTTGCAATTTTAATTTTGCATTTTGCTCTCTCTATTTTCTCTGCATGTGTAAATTGTGTTTTCTGCATTTTAGACGATTGAGTTTCTGGCAACGACAGTGAGAGGCCTGGAAGAGAAAAACACATCACAAAGTTCTGAAATCAAAAGTCTTCAAGGTTATCCCAAAAGGATAGGCCTATCATAGTGTGTTATTATTGCTCACAATATTAAATTTGAATATTGAATGAATGAATGCTGATATGATATCAACACTTGATTAACCGCACGTTCTTTGACAAATCATTGTCACATGTCCTGCATACAAATTCCCTGTCAGAACATAGCAGCTAGGCTGACTGATTGACATCAACACTCCTTCGAGTGATTGTGCAAAGACATATTACACTCATAGCAACTCAAACTTAGTCACTTATATGCTGGTCTGCTGAGGAGTGTTTAGCTTCTTCATGGCTGCTGATTAAGTGTGTGTGATCTTCATTTGAAATATTGAATGCAGGTCTTATCTTCAAGAGAAACGCCTTTAACTTGTTTAGAAGCCTTCATAATTGTATTTTTAGTGTCACATTGATTTCCTATGAAACTTTGAATCTGTTGATTTCTACCAGACGAACTGTCATCAATCAAAGCATCCACTCTCAAAGACAATGAAGTAGAAATTTCAAATTCTCAGATGGTATGCGCTAAACATCATGTTGGTTTCCACTCCACTGTCTCAGTTCAACATCCCTTGTTGTTGTTTACTTTTGATGGTCGATCTTAATTATTACGTGGAGATGTTTCAAAAGGGACATTGAATTTCTGTTGAATTGATTTTTGTTTAGCAAGTGTGGAGCAGTCTGCTTGTTAGAATTTTGTTTAGGCTATCCTTGACAAGTATGGATTTGCTTGGATCGCAGAAGGATTTCTTCTGAAAAGTTTCAAATTTATGCAAAATATATAGATATGATATAAGATAAGATATGCTACGGAGCAAGACTAACATGTTATTGCTAAGCTAGATACTGCAGGATCAATTGAAATGCCTCAGAGTTAGATTCTCAGTTATGTTTTTTGTTTTGACTTCCTATTTGATCAGTGGAAACAAGCTATTCAAAGGAACGTGAGTGAGCTTGAAAACAGATTGGTGGATCTTGAGAGAGCAAACTCAAACCCAACAGTGGTACATTTAGAAAAAAAGTAAGTCTGATGTCTGTAAGCTTTGATGTAGCCACACTCACTATGAGAGAATATATGCTGAAAAGTACTGAATTTTCATCACATATTCAGTAGGTTTCTACTCGTTTTAGACTGTAGTGCAAATGTTCCAGTGAGACCTCTTACTGCGATGATACAATTTGCACTCTTACGAGGCTCCCAAGGCAATAATTATAATTATTTCAATTGTTTGAATTCTAATGGGAAGGCAATAAGAGCAGCTCCATGCACTTATCACGAGTTTAATTGAGAAAGGCATAGATCTGCTGAGTTGTGATAACGCTTAGTCAGAATCAAACTGGCATATCAATGAGGCTGGACATGTTTAGAAAATAGGTTTATTAAACTAGAGACGGCTTTCTTTGCCTTGTTTTGACAAAGCACATTTGTTGTTTCTTATCTTTGCAACAGTGTAATGGGAATGAAAAATGAATGTGAGAGCTTGCGAATGAAAATCCAGAGAGTCACAGATTCCCTAGGTTCGTGCAGTTTGTGTTGCTAATTATCAGCTTGTTAATTGGTATCTAATTAAATTATGCAAAAACTGTAAAACCTGGTTGTAGAATTCTTAATCAAATGAAATTTCTCGTATTGGTTAATTGGATAGCTCAGTCAAGTAAGGAAACACAACGTGCAATGAAACGCGTGTTTTGCAAAGTGATCATTCTTCAATCTCTTGAACTATCTTTTAACTCGTAAATCATTAGCGATTAATAAAAACTTGACTTTTTATAGTAAATGATTACAATTACAGAGCATAGTAATCGATTAATCGCAGCTCCCAATTGTAAATGATCAATAATCGATTAATCGATACACGATTAGGAACTCTTCTTGCTGGTTGATATCACTCTACCGCTTTCGTAAATGGAATCCAACCAGTAGGCTTAATAAGCAACAGTGGGACATTCTCCAATTGGATACGAATATAGATTAAAATACTTTTAATCTGTTTAATTACATTGTCGGTATTCATTTTCCCATCACTTTCATTCTAGGACAGCTTGAAATGGCACAAGATAACATCTCATTTGGACTGCAACGCAAGGAGCTTAGCCAAAGTCACATCTTAAAAGTAAGATGCCATCGATCTGTCGTGTTTGTAAGGCAGCTGCGTACAAATGATCGTGAATGATAGATTATTTTATAATTGTAGGACATTGTTTCAGTTCAAGACAATCAGAGAAGTCACCTAAGTCAAATCAAAAGACTTAATGCACAGCAGTCGTTGCATGGCAACCAGTTGTCAACAGTAAGGTGAGTTGTGTTGAATTGTCTCTTGATTTAAGCGTCACACGCATTGTATAGCTAGCTTGTAAGCCTTGATATCTCATAGTCCAGATAGTTTCCCTTGGCCACTATAATGATAGTATCAAATAGTTCCCTGGCACAAAGGCAACTGTAGAACTTGCAAAATTTTAATGATTTATTTTATTAAAAATTGATTTATTGCTTGTGGTGATTTGTGATTGGTTACCGGTATATTTCAAAAGCCTTTATTATATTGTAATCTTGTAGTAACGTATAATAATCTGCACATTAATCTTTGACGCAATGACAAACATCTATCCATTGGCTCTATATTTCTTTAGCAATGCTGTTGAGATCTTGCAAGAGCAGCTGTGCAGAAGGGATGCGCTTGAAAGGTTGCAACAACCACAAGGTAGGTGGAGTGGGTTGCAGTTAGAAATCATCTGCAGCTCTAATTATCATTATTTAAATTTGAGTAATTAAAATTATTAGTTAGAGATTAACTGGTTATGCGTAATTATCAAAATGATTCAAATTTAACCTGCAATCTGGTTTATTTATTGACTCTTCTTACTATTTTCAGGTGGGATCAAACAGCCATGTGATGTTGGGAACCGAATGATGCATGCAGGAAGGCCATCATCAAACCACAAGAGAATCACGAACAACATCAATCCTTCTAGACAAGATGAAAGGTTTAATGGCATCAAAAGAGGAAAAGTCTTTCAAAAAGCACCAAAGAGGAACAGCAGTCCTGTTGAATTTTCAACAAATTATTCTGACGTGGCAACAATATCTGATGTGGATACGGCCGGTAAAATGATTTATGTTTATTTGCTGCAAGACACAAGTAGCTGACTACTCGTAGTTTGCTACTTCCATCACTGTTTATTGGTTTATTTCATTTGTCGTAATGGTCAGTTGATAAACAGGACACTCGTTGAAAACAGAAATCTTTTGCTAAAGTGTTCCATCCTGTAAAGATATTTGTAATATTTAAAATTTATAAATTTAATATTATATCACAAGAGAAACATTACTAATATTATTACTAATATTCGTTTGATATTATTATATCATTACTAATATTAGTTTGTTTTCTGTTTGTTTTTAGAATTGTTATACAGCAGTGCATCGTCATTGGATGAAGACGATTGATCAATATTTGATTATTTATAACATGACTTTGAGTCTTTGACTCGTATTAACTCTAGAATGACAATCCTTTGATTCCGCCTGTCCGGTCAGTGTGTGCTTATCTGGCAGGATTCAAAGATGAGAGATTGCGAGAGATGAAGGATGCTGGTTTCCAGACCATATGATCACACCTCCATAGTCAAGGTGTGCATGAGCTTCCTGCATATTTTTAAATGTTGCCCACTTGCCCTTCTCTTTTTCAAGAATTGCAGCAGTACATTTCAAAGAAACAACTCTTACAATCTGTGAATTGATCGATATATACAAGCAGGCCTTTTGTAGATATTGAAAAGTTAATTTCCAGCTATATACATTATTAATATTTAATCTAAGCAAGGTCCAAATCCAATAAACAAAGAAGATCATGGCAACAGCACAGCTCGGTCGATTTATTCTGTGACATAATAAAATTATACTTTTCTGCCAATGTGTTTGTGGTTGTTCTTCTTACACAGTATTACCATTACTGAATAGCGTCAAAAAAGCAAACCCAGACATGCGTCGTATATCTATTTGCAAAACAGTAGTACTAAAACTAAAACAACTTGATAAGGTTCTATATAGTACCTGAAAATCTGCCGTAAAAATCCATGATAGTAACTAGCAATGCCCTTGTTAGAGGGTCTGACCGTAGACGTAGTTCCTGTACATACTGTAGATAGGTGCCATGAGCCATGCCACTCATTTAAGTGACTTGGAAAGTAATCAGTAAAATGTTAAAATTAATTATTTTAGACATAGGTATAACCCGTACATGTCCTTCAATATCTGTGTCACTTGTGACATGCTCCTGTTTTCTGGCAGCCGAACAGTACGGTACAGAATAAGAATGATAATAACATTCCCAGTCCAGTGCACGAGAATTTATGGTAATTATTTACGTCACAGCTGTGATGCTCACACGTGAGTAACACAATGATGGCGGAGCGAAGGGGATGACATCTTGGCTTCTGCATTCTGTGTTTGCTGCGCGGAGAACATAAATTTCGATTTTGAGAATGCGCGGATTGTGCGCGGATAGGACTCGTACAAATTCTTCTTCCAATATTTGAAGATGCAATAAAACTAGTCGAAATCAGAGACTTGCGCGGATGCGTGGATCAGTTGTGGAGTTTGCAGTCAGGCTTGGCTGCAGAACGACTTTTATTGACAGGAAATCTAGCGTAAAATCTGGCTTGTCATTAGTAAGTCCGTTACATGTGTTCCCGTCAAGATGTGGCATTGGACTGCTGGATTATGTGAATGAGTATGGTACGTCATTGCTGCAAGACTGGCGCTGGAAAGACATGGATGCAACACGCCAAGCATTTCGATACGGTCGGATCCTATTCAAAGCAACAACTAAAGCCACTGACACCATATTCACACGGCATGCATTTATAGCAAATGTTACCGTCTGCGTTGCTCTGTTTGGAGCGGGTGATGCCCTAACACAACTCATTGAAATACATGGGTTGAAACGACGGCGTGATTTCGATGTGGAAAGGACTACTTCCTTGGTAAAAGCAGGCTGCATTCTTGCACCAATTGATTATGGATGGTATACGTTTTTGGATGGTTGCAATTTCAAGGGATCTAAGCATCGTGTGGTCGTGAAGAAAGTTCTCCTTGACCAGCTCCTTGTCGCACCGCCATTCGTTGTCGTGTTTTATGTCGGTGAGTCGACCGGTTGCATCTTGTACACATTGGTATTAATTAATCAATTGAGAATACTCGCAGTTACTGCAGGTCACGTGCTGCAGGTCGACCCACTGCGGCACTACTGCTCTCAGTTCGTGGCTTGTTTTAAATTTGCTTGTTGCCATGTGAGCGTGAGACAGTGACCACGTGGTCGTGGTAGTTGAACTTTACCATTGATTTGAGCGTTCGTTTTATTATTCAATGTCGTTCTCTGTCGATGCAGTAATGGGGATCATTCATAGAAGAAGTAAGGCTGAGATTTACAAAGAGACCAGTGACAAATTTCTCACAACCTATTTGGTAAGTTCTACATCATACAGCAAGTAGCCTACTGTGCGTGTGTTAATGTAATAATGTTAGGTCATTCAATTGTGTGATCTCACGATTCCTATTTCAATTGTTATTAATAACCTCTAACAGACACCCCATTTCCATGGTGCGGTAGTTTAGCACGCTAGAAGCGCGACACTTCTGTCGACAAGGGTGACAAGGATCCGGTTTTCCATGTACTAGAGATCGTTTGAGGTTTAATATTTCCGGTTGTCTGCCAGCTGTTTCCGGAGGTCACAATCAACCAGTGGCAACTGCATCCATAACAGCCTATTTCAGGAAAGATACCAGGTCTCAAGTTGTGTATTTTTTTACGATAATTTCCACTGCAATGAGAACGTTTCTCGTCCCCGTTATTTTCGCCTTGAGTATGATAGAGTCATTTGTTTACAAGATGCAATCATTTCAACTTGGGAATAATTGGGCAATGAAACGCGACCTTCGATCAGAAAGCTTGAGCAACTACTTACTAGATACAGAACGTTCGAAACAGCATTTCTTTAACGGAATACATTTTGGACTAATTTTGTGCGTTATTTCTGCACATCCTCGCTCATTTGACTGTTTTGAACAGGAGGTCGCGCTAGAATACCAGTTTTCTTCGTTTTCCATAGTCCGAAAATCCCAGAAAAGGTGTTACCGCGCTTCTTTAGCGCTAAAGAATGCCACTCTTCAAGTGCGACATCAATTCTGGTTTTCCATGATCCGGATGAGCCTGGTGCCCACTGTTGCGCTTGAAGCGCAGTAGAACAGGACCATGCAAAACGGATAATAAGATACCTTCAAACTCCTGATTCTGCTGAGGGTAACATGCAATGTGCTTTCAAACAACAGCGAGGCAAGCAATTCAAGGAACAGGGCGGATGTACCAACTGGAGTATCTATTCACAGGTTAGTTACATCATGAGGAGAGAGGCAAAACAGCACAGAATTCCATGCTGTATCATAACAAAGAACAAACCAATAGCTAAGCAGCTGACACTTTCAAGACCACAGAGAAGTGAAGACTTTGCTACTAAACTAGACAACTCCACGGAGTGTCAATCAATGACACAACAAAGGCAAATATGGTAGCTTCACGGCATGAGACAAACCACAATTAGACGGCCATCTATTGTTACAAGACAAAACTTGTACAGTGGTTACAACAGGATCACAAAGTTAACAATGATACACGACATTCAACACAACCACAACGACAAATAGACAGCGTGACACGCTACCATGACAACACAACAAAGGACAAAGTGTAAGGACAACTTGAAGTAATCGTAGTACTAGGAATTGATTGTAATTTCTAGATTGCATGTATCATTATATCCCCACGTGTTGTTATGCACTTGTGCATCCTATATCTAAAGAAATACTCATTCCAAACTCTTTAAATCGATCTGAGAGAAAAATATGTAACGCACGTGAGAATTTAGGCTCAGCTCTTTTAATAACCTCAACCTTTTTGCTATCCTGGAAATGTTTTAACATTCGGCAATGTTGACATTGCTTTAAACCACCGTATTTTTACGTCAATATATTTATTTTGCGGCATCCGTAAAACATTTTGTGAAGTTTGTTCAGTGGTATTGCAAGGGTAAATGGTCGCTGACACGTTTCAAGCATTGTGCTTCAGATGATACAACTTTCCCACTCAGCTGAAGTCTAACCTTTGCCTTGTTATACGTGTCTCACTTTGAAACAGTTGACGGCATATTGCTTTTCATAATTGGTTGTGTTGACCATGTTTCTGACTATTGGTAAGTTTTCTCATTCTTGAACTTGCAGATGGAGTTGTCTGTTTGGCCTTTCATACAGGTGAAACATTGCTTGTGAACTGATTTTTACGATGAATTGGTTAACAATGGTTGGCATTTACAAAGATAGTGTTATTATTGACGACTGACGAATGTTAGTGATGACTAGCTTTAATAATTACTGGTCTTAGTAGCGATTGGTGTTCATAACATTTGAATTGGCAATGATAGAATTTTTGCAAGTGTTGCACATGTGAAGGGAGTTGTGCATGTAGCCTACCCTTGCCACGTGCAGTAGTCTAAATTTCAAAACACCACTGCACTGGACATGGGTTGTCCTCTGGATCATATTTAAGCGTAGCTATGTGATGCTGATGCGTCCTCGTTCTCTTTGGTAAAAACTTATCAGCGTTGTCCTGAATTACTATAAATAAATAAGCCGATACAATGCAGATGTCTGCTGTGACAATGATTAGTTGTTTGTTCACAATTGTTTGACGGAAATCACTCAGAAATGTAAGCATCTTCTGAAGCACCACAATAATTGCTCATTTATTGTTCTATTATTATCATGCCATGTTCGGATTTATGATTTTGCAGAAAAAAGTCAACATTTTAATTGTATTGATGAACAACATAACTCAGTTGATAAAATTGTATTGATGCAGAATGAAACATGATACTAAACAAGTTGTGACAATAATTAACCAGGTGTGCATCAAAACAGACCGCGTGGCAAGGTTATGCTTTTAAGAATAATTTGCCAGATCTAAATCCTAGTCCCTTGGTCTCCATTGTTGTGAGCGCACTGAGAAAGCAATGAAATGCTGACTACAAAATTCTTTGTGGCTTATTTCTAGATTGTGAATTTCTATTTCATTCCGGCACGCTTCCGGATGCTTTTCATTGGGATGGCATCACTAGGTTGGGACGCTGCCTTGTCATTTGTCAAGTACTCAGTAAGTGACACTATGACAACAACAAATGGTCTCGTCATATGTTCATCCGCCAAGCGCATTCGCATTGCATTTCCGTCTATAAGCAAGTTGACCTCTGTCACGGGCGATGACGCCAGGAAATTGCTTCGTTTGAAGTTCATTTACCCACACTCTTTGATATGATGGTCAGTTTCAAGGAACGTTCGTAGCTGTCGATATTGTTAATTCCAGTCCTAAATCACATGCATTCACACACTTGTAAGCCCATTGACATGCATTGGGTTTGCGCTTTGTAAATTAATCACTGTGAGACACACCCTCCAATGGCTGTATCATAGCAAAGCCAAATATTATGTAGTAATGAGACCACAGAGGAAGGAAAATCACAGATAAGAACAGTCAGATTCATTGACCATGAGATCCAATTTATGCAAGGTGGAATACGTTTTATAGCAATTCCTCATGATGAAATTTCTGTATTCTTTTGTTAGTTGCAAGATGTTGTGATTTGTGCTCTGCTATTTTGCTAAACCCATTGCCATAGCTGCCACTGATAAGTTCTCAACTANACCTGTTTGCAATGTGGCTTGCATACTCGTCCTCTGCACATTACAATTCCCAGCATAGTAAGTCAATAAAGCATCTTCTTAGAATATTCAGCTACATCAGTATTTTGCCGCTTTGCAAAGCAGGATCCTAGAGGAAAGAGGCGTTTAGAAGGTAACTGACCACTGAAGGGCCAGATAGTCAATCAGCTGCAAAAATATGTTTGGAGCGAAAGAAGGCTTTTGCGCGCTTAGCGTGGGTGGCTTAATTTGAACTATTGAAGTATTTATTGACTTATGTTGTGAGCTAACTCAGAGTGCTGTGTTTGTTTCAGGACAGCAATCGAAATCCAGTCGTCCAGAATCAAAGCTGATGGAATTTTATATAAAATAAATAACGAATTAAATTAATTTGGAGTTTACAACAGCATCTTATGCTTGTTATTCATTCAATAAGCCATCCCGTTTCCTTGACAACATGTCTTGCATGCAAGCAATACTGTTTATTTCAGAAACAGATTAATTTGTAACAAATCTTGTTTCGTTGAATGTCTTACTGTTGTACAAATGCCTGCGTCAGTGTATGACGTCAGAGCAGCTGATCAAAGCGGCGTTGTATGAAACAGTAACTTATCAGTGGTTTAAATAATCACGGTGTGTTTCATTTATGACAGAAATGAACTCAAACATATGCTTGTCAACGCAATGTAAGCCATTCCATAATTCAGCGACACCCAGAAGGAATTGAATGTCTGCAAATAGAGTGAAATGGTTGATTTAGCTGCATCCGTAATGACCACCTGTCTTGAGTGACCACCTGTGCAAAGAGACCACCTCTGTGAATTGACATTCTCGCCCAGCATTTGTGTTGACATTCACCAGATGAATTGATTTCAATCAACTGAGATCCAACGTCGCTTGCGGTGAACTACCACCCGGTTTAAAGCGCCGTTAAATGTGTTCTTGTCGAAGGACATGCGTGCAGAAGCCGTTTCCAATCGGATGGAAGCGGCGGATCGTCCTCTCAAGGCTTGCGGTGATGCGTCACTCCGTCATCGGTCATGGCCGACGCATCAATAGCAACGTCATCGTCTTGCTGTCTTCGCTTGTTCGCGCGTTCTCAATGAAGTGAAAGTGGATGGGCTTTTTAAGGCGTCATATGGAGTATTGTAACGATATCCATAAATGTATTCCTTTTCTACTCCAGTTGATTACCATCTGCCTATCTAAGCTGAGTCCACAAGCCGCAGGCAAGGTGCATCAAGAAACACAAGCGATAGTTGTGGGCTGGCTGTGCCGAGATCAACGGAGGCCGGAGAAGAGCGTTGCATCGTTCACGTGAAGGGGTCAAACGTGGAACATTGAATTTGATGGGTGTGGTTGAGAGTCTCGACGGAACTTCCTGCCTCTGATTAGTCTTCCCCATTGACTCTGTATAATGATAGTGCATATGGCCGATGTCCATATGATCGAGCGATTGTGAAGATGCATTACATTTGCCTTACCTATCCACACTCAGTCGTCCAACTGAACGTCACCGGCCTGGCTGTGTAGCTAACCAGAATGATAAGTGAAGGTCCCAATGAACTATAGTTATAGTCCATCGAAAACTAATGATCATACTACGTCTGATGACGTTACTGATTGCATTGAAAAGCGTTGAGTAACCCTGTTCAGGCTGTCTGAAGTCGGTGAACCTTGGAGATCGAGTTGCGGGCTTTGCTTTGCGTGAACATTTGGTCAATTTATGATTTGCTCCAGGCTTATTAATGTTGGCATGTTGGTATAGGTTATTTCTCTTCTCTGGTCAACATGAGCGAGATCGGATGGATCAGTGCCTCTTTGCAGTCATCTCCCTAAACATCTGTTCTGAGGATTCCTCTACTGGCATGACTATTTAGTCATTTCGCTGTCTGTTTCATATTGCAGCCTACAAAACTGACAATGCATGATGCCTGAAGTGTCATCACGAGCTGACAACAGAACACTGCTCCGGATATCAACATCCTTTGTGATATAGCACTAACAAACTATCGTTCCAAACTCAACAGACCGATCTATCTCTATCTAGCCAAATGATACTTCAACAATGCGTCTATCACAATTGTCGACCTGTCCGTCAGGGCCGGCACTCTTTATTATTACTTGAATGACTTGATAATTAGGCATTGTGAAACATGAGTTTGCTTCGCTAACTATTGGGTCTGCTATTAGCTCAGGACTGGTGGAGATGGTCCGAAGGTGTCTGTGGCAAAACGCCTCTCATGCTGACACACAGACCAATGCAAGGTACCTATAGGAGCAATATAGATCAATTGTTCGTATGTAATTCAATGATCACCAGCAGATATACATGACAAAGGGACTACCTCAATCACGTGTACATCACAGACAGCGTCAATGAGGAACGCACAAGATGAGTTGCATGGAAGGAGTTGTAGCGTGAAAGTGAAATTAAATCCATCACGATGGTCATGTTCTTGGAATACACTTCTGTTAGCTTCCAGATCGAAACTTAATTGTAGTTCGCTTTATGTTTTCGGATCGAAGATACAAAGATCAGATTTCTATACATCAGACGCATTCTATCTGGCGGGCTTCTTCTTGGCTCTCATTCGGCCTGTGCTTGTTGATATAAGAATAGTACTTGCGAGTCAACTCAGCTGCCATTTTGATTCCTTCTCTTCTTCTTTTTGAACGATGTCTTATTCAATCCGTAGGCAGCCAATCGATTGGCAGACAGCTTCTTGATGCTCTTTCTCTCGGCTCCTTTGAAGAGACGGGCAAGCTTCTGTCTTCTCAAGTCCTCGTGATCTTTCTCGTGACGTCGCTTCCANATTTCGATTGAAGTCGGTTGAATCTGCTGCTGAGTTTCACATCAACAACTGTGGCCTTGTTTGAGCTACCAATCTGCGACTGTTGGGGTGCTGCGGGGTCATCGTGGCTGGCTTCTGAGTCGCCTCGCAAAACTTTAGTCGACCTGAAGAAATGACAGAAACATTGATGTATAATATTATATGCGATGAATATATGTTTCGATGAACGACCATCCAAATCCTCTGCATAGCACAACACGCACGGCTCTTCGTCGACTTCTTGTTGTAGGGAAGGCAGGAGCTGCATTTTCTTCCTACGATTTCTTGCCTTCCGTTTGAATTTTGTGCGATTTTGACGCTCCTCTTCTTCCGTGCTGTTCAAATCAGAATCAAAAGATCATGATAATCAACAACCAAACAGAAACAACAGAATGGCAGTCACCTAAAAGAGCAGCACAGGCGATCTATCATGATGCCCATCCTCTTTGCACAATTGCCAACTTACACGATATCTGTCAATGTAACCAACCAGAATAAAGGACTGCATTGCTGAGTTTTAATTTGTGTTCAACTTACTAGTATTTCATCGCCTTCTTTACAGAACACCATTGATTCAGCTCCTTATCTGGACAGAGAAGAACCTGAAATCAACAAAACATGAAACATCTTCTCATTTCTCTGCTGTTTAATAAGTCATTGATTTCTTGATCAAGAAACAATTAATGATACCCTGTCGCGAAAAAAGTTGCACCAGGTTCATTCCGACATATTAAACAATTATATCGATTCATGCTGCTATTAATTACGAAGCAAATTCATTTTCGTCTCGGCACAGCGATGCATGAAATTGACGACTAGTGACTTGAACCACGTGATTACAGTCGCAGTATGCCGCATCAGAGCATGTGTCGAATAGCCTTGACATTTATCAAAATGGCCGAGGCGTGGAAGAAGTGCACAGTAGCAATAGTTACTTTCAATTGGCTGCAGAGAGGTTCAAACAGGTGCTGCATGGCGTTACCACTGATCAAATATTCTACAGTAATATGGAATAAACGAACAGACGTTCACTGTTTGTACGCGCGCGGCAGTTTCAGCATCACCGTCGTCTACTCGTCTTCAGTCATGTTCTTGCGTTACCTCCTCCGTCGACAGTCCAAAATCATTTGCCATCACTTGGCGGTAGTTGAAGCGAACTGGCATGTCGCCGATGATGTCTTCGTAATCCAATTTATAGTATTCGTCAAAGTATTCCTCAAAGGTCTTCTCATCTGAAACATGCCAATTCAAACCAGATAGCTCATAATTATAATACGCAGACAAAGCTACGTACAAATCGGCCTTGGAACAATTAACTTCCAGCCTCCAGCTGGGCAAGTGTAACTGTAGGCAATATCAAGGGCAACATTAGTTAAACATCAATGTCACAGGTGCTTGACTGAGGAAGATCGACCCTGGAAATGACTCAGTGTTGATAAATACATCTGTGAACTTCTTCTAAATCTTGATTAAGAAGAAAATACCTGTTAAATCTTATTGAATTTTGTCGAAAATATATAAATGTTTATTGACGGCACAAATAATAAATTGAATTTGAAATCGAAGAGAAGAAGAGGAAACGCGCATTTCTTAAACATTTCGATGGATTTGCGATAACAGAAACTATTCCGATCAGCTTCTACCTGGGTTAAATGTTGGTTTTGCTTTCTCGATGGCTGCTGCGAATTTAGAGTTCCTTCTCCGTCGTCCTCGTCTGTCTGCCTTCGGATCGCGCTGAAGCCAGCTCGATGTGGCGTCGTAATCGCAATCCATCTAAAAGATGAATTCAATGACATCTAATCAATCACCACAACCAATAGAATCCCTTATACTGTTGCCTAGCAGCAGACAATTCCATCGCACAACACATCAGCCACAGACTACATGAGTAGTGTAATGCATATCACGCCCTCCCTTGACGTAAGCCTGACGGGCTGCGCCAGTTGGCAACTCTGATCTCAATTTATTATCATTGTTATTGCATCCACTCTGTTTTCTGATAATATGGTTTTAATTTACTCACATTAAACTCGTCATCTTCGCAGTGAGCAGTCGGATGCCCATCACCTGCAAATGGAAAGAAATGACAACATCACAATTCACAGATCGATGATCAATGTCCTCCTCAGGCAACAGCGCATTTCACAGCGCGGTGGTATAGTCAACTGAAACAGTCACAATTTCATCCAACCGACGCAGCGCAAAGTACTGCTCACATTCTGGAAATGGCAATAGACTGCTGCATTCTCATGGACAGAGTGGCATCAAGAGAACGAACACGATGAACAAGTACATTCGGATGTCTCAAGCAAGATGCAACAGCCTCCATTCCATACCTGGTTCTTGATTAGCCTCACCTTGCCATTCATCCCAGTCGTCTGTAGAATAACAGAAGCACACTTTAATACTCCAAATGAATAAAATTCAACTTGCTACAGGCAAGACTGAAGTATATGCAAATAGCAAATGGCATAAACGAAATAGTCCATTGAAGTGGACGAAAGCGTGCCGAGCCAAATTGCAGAGCGGGAATTGGAAAGAAGTTGTTACGAAGGTCTTGATGATTTAAATGTTTTTGATTTATCAATCTTAACTCAGCTGTAATGATTGAACGCGGTCTTTCAACATTATTAGTGTAAGTCAATCCAGCAAACCTCAACAAACTAAACAACATCATCTATTCTATAATTTCTTGTTAATAGTGATGGTTAGTGCCTTTCGCCGGTCTGTTCTGTTCCCTACCTACAGACCCATTCGATCTACTCGAAATGCACTCACCAGCATTTAATTCTTCGTCATCACTGAACTCAGGCTTCTCTGCATCTTCAGTGTTGTAATAATCATTGCTGAAGACATCCTGAAAGAGGAAATTAAACGAGTAAACTTATATCAGCCACGTAAGCAGTAAACACAAAATGCATCTGCGAGCCCATATTTTCGATTCCTGCCATCATCAATCACTACAGCAGTTGCAAATGAATAATTTCCGTTATTCCAATGAGCACAATTTCGTTACAGATGTCTTATTACGGATGTTCTACCTTCATTAGCGCATCGTATTTTGCAGCGTCAAAATCGCCTTCCAGATCATCCTCCAAAAAGCCAACTTTCTCGTTGCCAGTGATTTCTGAAAACGACACGATCGCAGGCAGCTCTTGACACATGACGTCATTGTCAATTCAGCACAGCGCATTACCATATTGACAGCACAACCGACCTTTTAATTTATCCAATTTTTCCATAATCTCCTTCCTTTTCAAATTCTTCAATTGTTTGATTTCTTCCTTTTTCTTTTCTTTCTCCTGGTAAACAACACACCAACACACCATTACAAATACATTAGGGAGATTCTAGACCTTTCCTCGACAACCTAACTCGCCTTCTGGCAAAACGTTAGCCCTAAAGGCCATTGCTCCTGAAGTCGTTGTGACACAGCCCAACCTGAACGGATTTACTTTTCGATAACTATGGAAGGTCATGATACCAATGATTTCAACAAGCGTAAGATCATCGCCCATGTGGACGCACGATTAGCATAACTGTATGCGTGACTGCAAGTACTAACAATCCATAACAGTGCGTAGACCTATTTCTCAACACGCTGCTTATTGTAACATGTAACAAGCACCACAGCAATGCCTTATTCAAACCTTTTTCTTTCGTTCTTCTCTTTCTATCCTCTTCTGTTTTCTAGATTCATCTTTTCGTCTCACTGATCCAGAAATCGTCCGTGGATAGCTTCTGATCTGCAATAACATGGACGCCAAAATAATGACAATCTAGCAGTAGCATACCAACCATTACCTACAAATCTATGTTCATGCAAATTTAATACCAAAACTAGCACTCTACTATTCCAGCACATTTAGATTCTACGATGGTGTATTATTAATTCGATGCATGCCAAGAAGTAATCAATACAAAACACCACATGCCCCGTACAGTGGATAGCAAACTCTCCAGATTTATCATGGGAACACTTCAGTGGCATAAACCAAACGCACGCAAGATTAGTCTGATATATAATACTTATAATAACATGGATGAAACATTACACATACTATATTAGACTGCCTGTATATCACCATGGATACAACGGATTTCAAGCACCAAGTTATTGGTCTTGATAATATTCCATCTCGGCTTAAGCGCAAGTGCAAGTTAGCACAAATCATTCATTAACCCTTTACTCACAAATTCAGAATCAGGTTCTTCATATCTGAAATTGAATTTCTTTTCAAACTGCTCCTCGCGCTCACTTTCAGATGACTGCCAACAAAGCAAAACAACAATGGTCGCCAGTGGTTACTGCTTTAGTATTTTAACAATGAGATGAAGATTCAATGTTCTGTCGTGACACAGCGGTCAACTTCTACCTCTCCTACATCGTTGTCATCATCTTCGTTAAGACCAACAATTTCATTGTATCTTGGAATCCTACAAGAACAAATTAGAAACGCTTCCATTACAAAGACAGCCTTCGAGAAATCACTGCCATGCAAAACTAGCATTTCAAGAGATCAACACAACTGTTTCTCAATGAATTGTTCCTTAACGAGATAAAGCGATAGATCTTAATATAGTTTAGGCCTGCGGAAAACTAGTGCTGGCAACCATTGTAACAATTATGATACGAGACGAGGGCCAAATAGCAAAACATAAACACATCCATCAATCCATCATATTCATAAGTACCGAAAAACTGGTAAAATTAAGTAAAATAAATGCGTCATAGTGTCTAACTTCTTACTGTTCATCTACAAGGGCTCAAGTTGTTAACTAAACATGTAACTTTAAACAACAGGTAAAATGAACAGGTGGCGTCAGTGTAACATACTCATCTCGTTCTTTGTCCTTGTATTCCTTGTTCAATATGTAGTCCCTTAGGAATTTCTCAGAGCTGTCTAGCTGAGGATTCGACCAATAAGACTTGAGAGCATTCTGTAAAGGCAATACATGTCAGATTATCAATGATTCAGTGGGTAAGCAGATGTGACATTTTAGCTCAATATGCAACAAATATCTCGATGAAAGAGGTCATCTCCAGTGAGCTTAAGATCAGTCATGCTACAGTACGTTGGTGCTACAAACCAGATCATTCTGTTCTTCTTCAGCTAAACGATTTCCTTCTCCTTTTAGCCATTGCACATACTCTTTCTCTTCTCTCTCCTGGAGAAGTCAAAGGACACAATGAGGCTGTCATTGCCATTCCAATTCGTCAGACGAGGAATCATATCCCTTACCATCACAAATAAGAGCTGCTTCAGTCGATCAATCAACCAATCAATCAATCAATCAATCAATCAATCAATCAATCAATCAATCAATCAATCAATCAATCAATCAATCAATCAATCAATCAATCAATATGTTTATTTTAACTCCCATTTAACTGTCGTACGCAGATCAGTGGTTACTCCACCTGACTTGTACCAAGCAGATCACTGGCTTAGCCTTGGTCGTGTCACGTAAACTTCATTAAAGAATGGTAGACCTACGAGAAACTTTGCAGCTTTGTGCTTAGCATGATGGGATGTAGAAGAAGCTGAATACATCAAACAACCTGCAGAAGGACCACTGCTTCTGTGATGGGAAGAACCCAGCTGTATGCCTATATGTCACGGCAAGGTTGTAGCAAATGTATAACAACTGCCAGTCGTCACCCAACAGAGATCATTCAACAGCATTTCTAATAAACATATTCCCATCGGCACATTCCGAATACTTTAAATGCATTCAATCTCAGCAGAAGGAAAAGTATTCAAATATCAGGATTTGCCCACCAGTTCCTTGGCACTCTTGACACGCTTCTGAAGGAATTCACTTTTGCCATCATCATCATCATCACTGTCTATGGCAGCCTTGAAGCTAGCATGGAAAACAACAACAACAACAACCATTGTCAACGCATGCCAAATGCAAATAGCTAATGTTCTTTGATGCCATCTTGAGGCATAATATTCCCCTTTTATACCTTTGCAGAAAAGGACTCACTCAAGCAACACACTGATAATTATGATGACTAATGTTGTAGATAATCGTTACATCTAAGGCCTATCAAATGTGACTCACAACACAGCGCACATGGTCCTGCCAATAAAACGGCATGCTTTCTTCACTGATAAAATAGTCCTCTGTGTGACAGATCATTTCGTTACAACAACAAAATTGAAGACAGCTACAATCAAATTGATGCAGGATGTCCTCCGATACCTGTCTTTGATGGCTTGCTGCTCTTCGACATATGACATGCTTGTATTCTAAAAATGAACGCATGAATATCATGCAAACCGTCTTCTTGCAGAATCTGGCATTACCAAAAATTGAGTTGAAGAGTCTATTCTGATTGGGATGCTCACTTGCTTCACTTTCAATAGCTTTTCTGTCTCTGACTCTTCATCACTCACAAAGGCTTCACTGCAAATGAAAGAAAATTCACTATTTCCAGGTCTGCAAGTAATAGCCTGAGACGTCAGTCAAGTTGATCATAATTTATCACAAATCAGAGTAAGACAGAGTACAGACATATGCTGATACAATGAAATGTCTATAATGGCCACCTTTGTGACCTGAGGAAAATGCCCTTATTAGCCAGGTGGCTTTTCTGTCCAGGTTGATTTCTATAGAAAGTGTCATTTGGGGGTTATGAAGAGTGACCTTTATACAAAGATGGCCGCTAATACAGGTTTGACTGTAATGAATTTGAACAGCATCCGTTTCAAAGCCAGTAGTCTGACATGCAAAACACGCCTTGTTCAAAGAATGACAAAAAGCAGATTGAAAATAAATTGTCTCAATCTATCATCTAGCATCTTACAATACTTCACTCAAGCTACATAATTAGCTACGATTTCAATTCTGTCTGATCCTGTTAGAATGCATATCGCTTCTGGTAGCACATACCACGTCAATAAAATAACTATTGATGTGTTATGTCAGTATCAGTTAGTAATGGACGACTAAATATTGCAAAATAAATGGTCCTACTTCGACAGTGAGGCTATTGCTGAAATGTAGGTCTAGGCTCATTTATCGATGCTCAACGCAAATAGCTTACTGGTAACTGTGCAGTCAAATGGGCTCCACTCTATAATACATTGCATAAGTACGCTTAGTTTTGAGTTCCAGAGAGTAATAGTACATCAAACTAGTGACATAGAATGACAGACTTTTAGAACGCTTATGATTCTCGTGTAGCACAGCCTCGTTCTCACATCCCCCACCTTATTATAAAAGCCTCTTTCGCATGAGGATGATTGTCAGTAACTTGATTGATTGAGTAAGACCAGTGCCGTTTTAAGCGTCGAGAGGGCCTAAAGCATTTCACCCAAGGGGGGCTAATTTCAACGATTAAATAGCCCAAAACTTACTATTGTTAAACAGTTTACCCATTGGCAAATTTGGCATATCAAAGATGTTGCTTTTGCTCACAAACAGCAAATTGGGAAAAATTAACCCAGTAGCACTCTGCAGTTGATTGCCCACTGCATTAGATCTCAACGTACTGCACATTGAAATGTTGGGAAGTGCCATTGAGAAGGGCCTGTCCAACTGAGGGCCTAAAGCATGTGCTTTGAGTGCCTACTGGTTAAAACGGCCCTGAGTAAGACACAAACATATATCTGTCTCTTCTCTGACTCTTGAGTGCTATTGAAACACTGACCACGGAGGAAACAAGAATCACTATAGAATCCATGTGACAATTCACCTTCCGCGCGTCAGTAATTGCTCTCGTTCATAGTCCTTGAGGTGCATGGGTTTTGCTTTAGGCTTTTTGGCACCCGCGCTGGCCTTCTCTTGATCTAGACAATATCATTCATCATGCAAATGATAGAATAACACACTTGCAGCCAGCATCACAACAACAAAAAGACAGAAACACAATAATTTATAACATTTATAGCATTTAATTATAAATGAGATCTTCAAGCGTTAATGTGCGGCCTTGACATCAGAATGCACAACATTGACATTTCAATCCTCGCAGCCTTCACCTTTGAAGAATTCTTCACTTTTGTCATAGATCCGTGGGTCTTTACTCTGCAACATTGAAAGCGCTTTGAAGAAACCCTTCTCTACTTCAGCTGTCAATGCCTGAAATGCAAGAAGCATAATATCTTTACATGAAAAATCAAATCAATGCACAAAAACCGACCAGATATCAAATAAATGAATTCTATAATTCAAAGCATAAATCCACAGTGCCATCATCCGGCTTAAGGATCTGTGGTTCCAGCAGAAATAGTAGTGCCACAATTGGAACATGATGTAATGAGCAAGTTCCAATCATGTTGCTGGACCGAGAGTAAAACATCCACCAGCTAAGAGAACCTCTATTCACTAAATTGCCTACTTGCAAGAGCAAGGACCAAGCTCCAAGCAACGCACCTTCTCTAGGTCACCATGGCAAATGCAAATCAATCTATTACACCTACCTCAGCCTCTTCATCTTCTGATTCTGATGTCGATTCATCATCACTTTGATGAGCGTGTAGCTTCACATCCCCATGTTTCTCTTTCACTAAACCAAGTAGAAAACGTGTGCCATATATGAATCTCCTCTGCCGAATCATAGAATAGACCAAAGGGCACATTTCCTGTTCCTGGTTGATCGCCCGTATTATTAATTAGCTAGGCTACACTAGCTAGGTCGCATAGCGAGGAGGGTGGGATTTAAAGGGGGTTTCCTGGCGAAGAGGAGCTGTACTGTACTGCTCATGGCTTACTAGGCTGCACTAGCTAGGGATCAGGATGCCTTGTTTGGAGTCATGGAAGAATCAACAAAGAAATATATTGACGCTGTGTCGTATCTGCTATCGGACAAATAACCGTTCCTGCTATCTGACTGGCATTTGGTCCTTCTCATAATCTCATTTGGACAAAAAGCTGTCTTTAGATTGTAATGTTGAAGGAGTTCTGATATCATCATTAAATAAAACTTGAATAAAAAACACTGGAAAAAAAGAAGAGCAGAAACATTGAATAAAATGAACATCACTTATAGGGCGACTGAGGACGGCACTTTAACTATGCCGCTTCATCGACTAGGCCAACTGGCAACTGTGGTGGTTTTGAAAATTTAGTAATATTTATATGTTCATATTGCCAACTAACTAACCCTGAATTCAGCAGATAACCCCATTCTTAAGCAAGGGCCAATGTCGATATTAACCAACCTCAACTGTAGACCTAGCTTGAGTTGTGACCCAAAAAACATACATGTTTTCCATGAAGCCCTAGAGGCCAGACTGCAGAGCATGGCACATCTCGCCGAGATCTCGGGTGCACAGAGGCAAAAATATTCGGGTGCAAGTGCACAAAATGCTAGAAAAGATACTGAAGTGCACACTTTAGGTGCACCAAGGAACAAAATTTCAGTTAGAATGCATGTTGGCAGCTATTTGTTATTAAGAATTTCTGTGTACACACCAAAAATGAAGAGCAGCACATATTGATTTTGTCGTACAGCTAAATCTCAAGTGCACAAAATTCTAGAACTCAAAATATCTCGGGTGCACCCTTGCCACGCTCTGCAGTCTGGCCTAGAGGTCTAGACCAACTAATTAAACGAGGTGCAACTTCATTTCTGCTGCAGCTACCATGAGAAATCATACACTATGAAGTAGAAAAGCTCAATCATACACTTCGCTAGCTCCTGCTTTTCTTTTGATTTGTTGTATTTCTTCTCGTAATCCTTGTTGACTTTGAGAAGGTAGGTTCCATTCTCGTCGTCATCACCGAACAAATCGACGTCCATCTTGAATAACAACACAACGTGCTTGCCTCGCACTCACGAAGGAAATACGAGGGCCGTCGAGTGGACCTTCAAATGGGCGTCACTCCATCTACAGTACAGAGACCATACTAAGACCATAATTAATGTACTCAAAAGAGAAAATCGAAGAGGATGAAATCAATAAACTTTCAATGAAGCACACGATAATTTTACAAGAATAGTTATACAAGAAATAATAAACGCAAATCACAACCTCAGTCGTACTCAACAGCTGACTCAACTTCTCCCGTATCCTGCATATATGCACTTTGTTTTCCAAAACATCGCCTTGGCTCTTTTCTTGTACTGAAACACGATTTGAGAGAGAAATTGGTCCGATTTGTAAGGAATGCTACGATCCTCTTGCAGTCATTACCACATTTATCACTGCGCACTAGTTTGTAAAAGAGCAATCTGGCAACCTGAATAAACGACGCTCACGTTCCGCTTCTCTCTTCTTCAGATCTATCTCTTCATATCCTAAATGGCGAAGGACGATCCAGATGCATCCTGGGATGGAGCTGTTTAATCGTCATGGGGATTTAATATGATGCGGGCATTTTTGCCAGCCAAGATCAATTTGGCAATCGATCATCGTTTGAAAGGATCGAGCTTACGGTTAGGCTGAAGACCAGTCGCCTGCTCATACGAACATGGAACTCCACTGCATCTTGAAAAACAACACGCGCCTTAAATGACGACATCCGCTCTGAAAGGCACTGTTTTCAAATCCCAACGGACCTTCCAAACGCTGACTTTGCCAACGGACTACACATCTCCATGGCAACTCACATCAGTCGTAGTTACATTCAATGATATTTTATCTATCGTTATTTTGATTTCTGGAAATTAGACGCACGCGAATCCATCCCTACACATCACAAAAGGGCCATGGTCTTACGCAGTGCTATGGAGGAGTGCGTTTATGAAGCAAGACAAAGGAAGCAGCGGGTATACGAGCAATTTTATTCCTTTAAAACAAACCACGGTTAAAATGAACTATAAAACCAACTAATCTAATAATGATGATGATGATGATAATAATAATAATAATAATAATAATACACAAACAGGCAATGTCATTACTATGCATCTACTTCCTCTGCCACCCTGACGCGTTTCGCAGCAGCAGGACGCACTTTCTTCGCCGTCGAGGGCAAGACTCGCGTCTCCTTTGACGTTTGGTTTTGAACGTATCTCGACACCGTTGAAACACCATCGACGAATTTCGTCTTAAAGAGGACGCTTGCATTATTGAACATGCCATCTTTTAAAGAGACGACGATGAATTGCGATCGTTTGAAGTGCGCCCTGAGCATCTGTCCAATGTTCTGCGTGTGCGACAAATCCAAGGCAGCATCGACCTCATCCAGGATGTAAATGGGAGCGGGTTTAAATCGTAACATGGCCAATATGAGAGACAACGCCACCAAAGACCTATAGAACGAAACAAATATATGGTTTGAATCAGATTAATATACTTGACGGAAGAAGAAGTACAGTATACCCATACGGAATGGTACAACGCGAAGAAAAAAGGACATCTATGTAAGACCATAAGGACATTACTTGAAATAAGTCATTAGCACGATTTATCAGCTTGCGTAGCTTCACGTTCAATGTTGGTACTTACTACAAACATATCTATATATGCCCTACGAAGACTATAACTTCCGCAGGTCAAATCTACCGCCAGAGGAGAAACTGTACAAACCACGTGATTATCATCTACCAATCAACGTACCGCTGTCCTCCGCTCAACTCCGTCAAACTTTCCTTCCATACTTTTCCGAACGCAACCTTGACTTCGAGGCCATCCAAGACAGAGAGGCCTTCTGGAGGAGACAGTTTGGCGTTGGTGCCAGGCAAAAGAGTGGAGAAAATACTACCAAAGTCCTGAACAACGACAAGAAAAGTGCAGAGATAACATTGTTGTATTACACATACAAAACGAGCATCACTTTATTTTACTCCAATTTATCGAAATGTAACTTCAGTGTTCAATTACCCAGCGCGTTCTTTCCTTTGTCGCAAAGAAGTTCAACGGAAAAGAGCATTTAGACGCTCGATAAGTCGAAACTCGACAGTGTTAAAAATGTCTAACGTACTCGTCTAGATGTGTATAATTAATTACTACATAGTGAGTTTTGACATCTCTATAAGCGATACCCCCATCGCTCTGTTCTCACAATCAGTACACAAAGTCGCCTGCGTTGGATGATCATTACCTCATTGACCTGTGCCCATGCCTTTTTCAGTGCGTCGTTCTTCATGTCGTCAAGTTCTTGAATGACTTCTTCGATCTTTTTTTTGTCATTTTCAACAATCTTTTTCTTCTTCAGCAGATCGTGGCACTGAAGTGAAAAACAAAGAAGCAATAATTATAATCACGAAGCACATCGTCCGTTCCCTCTCTCACCGGAGACTCACTGCCCCATCTGACGAATGAGATCTCTATAGGGTACCTTCTCCTCGGCCTTTCCCAGCATGGCCATGGCTCGCATGTTGACATTCTTGCCCAGTTTGTCCTTCGCTTCTTGCAATTTGCCAAGCCGCTTAGAAATCTCCCTTGGATCACTAGCCTCGAAGTCATACATTGTATTGGCAACGCCAAATTGAGACTTCTCCGTGGCAATCCATTCGTAGTTAGCCATAAGTTGTTCAACCTGACAGACAAAGCGAGTGAGGACAACCCGAGACTGACATTAAATTGACAATGGCTTAACAAATGAGACGAATCATCACTGACCCTGTTGGCTGAATCTTTGCTGTCCTTTTGAAACTTCGCAATATCGTGATCAATCTTTTTTAGCTCTAGATCTGCCTCGGAGATCTTTTTGGCACATTTCACCTTCTCTGAGTTTCGCTTGGATATTTCCTAACGAACGACGACGAATAGAAATAAGTTTATTTCGATTCTATCAGCAATCAATGGCATCTGATAGTTAAAGGTAGGAGAGCACAGAACGAAACTAAACGAACACCAGACCAATTGTACCTCGCTGCACGCCCTGAGACTATCTCGCTGCGCCTTCAGCCCTTTCTCCACAACCTCAATGGCTTTCTTGCTTTCAAGTGACTTCTCTTCAAGCGATTCTTTGTTCCTCATCGTGCTGTCGATGTTGTCCTGAGTCGCCTTCATCTGATGGCCGAAGCAAGATGATAACGAATGAGAAATTGTGAGACAATCGAAGGAATAACATGGAAAAGTACACAAACTTCATTTGGTGATACACGCTACTCACGGAAAGTTTAAATGGACATCAATCAATCAATCAATCAATCAATCAATGAATCAATCAATCAATCAATCAATCACTCGATTTGTCAAACAACGTGAGTAACGACACAACATCAAATATTTTGGAATGTATTAAAGATTGTATTCATGTTGCCAATAGCGCCAGTATTGAATTTGTACATTTAACAGAGAAGTTTTACCTCGATTGAGGTGTAAATAAATTATCAATCAATCAATCAATCAGTTAATCAATCAATCGATCAATCAATCAATCAACCAACCAATCAGTCAATAAATCAATCAATCAAT
>OFHS01000067.1:56473-69695 GCA_900245855.1 Calvadosia cruxmelitensis | reverse complement strand
CGGCTTTTCTGCTCAAAATCGACACGCTCGGTACATCAAAGGCGGCTGTCACCTAACAGTTTGATATGAGCCACATTGCTACAAATTTTTATTTTATTTTTATTATTTTATTATTCCTTGTCAGCAAACCATTGCCTATTGTATGCTGTTTGAACATGAGGGCCCCAGGTTAGACAAGTCTATGTGACTTACTGGTTTACCTCCTAAAATAAATTGAATCATCTAAATGAATGAATGCATGAATGAATGAAGGTAGGTAGATTACTGGCAAAGGTTGATCTGGCAAGTGACTTGCTATTTATTTCATTCAATATTATCAACTGGAAAATACATTTACTTGAACTACTAGATAAAAACTTAACCTTGATCAAATCCATAATCCATAGAACTATAACAGTCAAAACAGGCTTATAATCTTAGGACTATCAAAATTAATTGCTACATGCAATATTTACATCATAATCTGTTGATTTGAGTTGTAGTTAGACACAATTTGTCTAAGTAACGGCTATGCAATTTACATATTGTAGCTTACAGTACTAATAGATGACAAATTGACAATGTACATACGGTCAAGTTACATCATCAAACGAAATTACATTTTGACTCTTCAAGAGCTTGATGTTTACGATGACAAGATAATCTTGTTTTGCCCATTTTAAAACGTTTTCTTATAAACATGGAGATTAATCTCACTAAAAGGTCAAAAATCTCAAATAAGATAAAGGAAAGCTATCGGTTGGAAAGTCTGATTTGCAAAACAGATCATGGAATTGAGAAGACCTGTCAGAGTGAAACAAAAGTCAAAATCACTTTACGAATCGTATTTCTTTGCCCCAGTGTGAAGTTATCTGCTCAACTTCAACAGGAGACACGTCACGGTACTTTAACGTTATGTTATGGACAGTATTATTATCTGTGATCATCATTTTTTTTATTCTGAAAATCCGATAAGCTTAAAGCTTTTTTGCACGGAGCAGATAATGTGATGGATCTATAGTATCTGTAGTCAATTTGAGTACGGAATAATATTGCTTTACAAAAATTATTTATGCTATAGTCGTGTCAGCAGTTGCACACTTCCGAAACAAAACTTGTCAAGGAATAAATAAATATGCCGCTTTGAATAATTCGATAACTTCAAAACAATTTTTTCAGTAAAGATCTCAACATTTGCAAATAATGTGAAAGATAGCCCGCCTTTGGCCAGCCTATACTAATGCTTACTACATTTTCAAAATGTCTTATGAGAAACTAATCCATCCATTACCACCAACATGAAGCAATCTCTCGTCCACAGAAAAATGCAAAAGATGCGGACGAAGTGATTCAGATCAAAATACGAACAATCTCATCGATCTGACATCTGGACTCCCTGCTGCTGTTTTGGCAGTAGCCAATAGAATGAAGCAATCGCAACAGAGGAGGACAAAAGAGGCTACAAAATACGAACTGGATGCCATCTTACATCGGGTGACAATGGCCTTGCATCATTTTGGCATTGATACACGAGCAGGGAGTGAAGAGCATCAAACGGCAGAGGACATCCTCTTGTACAATGCCCCTGAGTATGATATCGAACAAGAGAGAAGTAAGGTACAGTGAAACTTGCTAATAACGACCAACTGGGAGCCACGAAATCATAGCAATTCAAGTGGCCGTTATCAACAGGGTAATTTCACAGAACAGAAAAAAGAGACCAGTCACTATAATAATGAATATGTCTGGCAAGTTGACAACAGAGCAATAAATGACTGCATCTTCCTCCTTCTTTCACTATTCTACATTTTACCTCTGGCGTATTATCGTGCACGATGAATAAATTTAAAAATAAAAGTTGAAAAAAGCAATAGAATTATAGGCGGAGTAGATAATATGCAATCTAAGGCAAAAATCGTTTATAACCTATAGATTTAAAACCATGTTAAAATTATTTTACAAAGATAAGACGCTACTCCATAAGTCTAAGGTATGCGTTGTACCATGTGTCGTAATATATAGCAAGCCATAAGAAATTCAATTTGTATCCTTATTTCTGCAGCGAGATAGCAGGCAGAAAGTCCTCGAAGCTGTCAAGGGATACAGCAATTCATGTGGAGCTAGACAAGATCTGATGCAAGACGTTGGTTATTGGTTTGAAAAGATTGCAAATCCAAATTCAAATGATGATGAAGAACTATTGCAGATTTCACCTGTCCCCGGAGAGTTCTTCGAAACGGCTCATCGTCATGTGTCAGAGGCGTTTGAAGTGGCGGAGAACGCAGCAGAGAGACTGAAATATCTCGTGAGCAAAGTTTTTGCAGAGGATAATCCAGCTGTTGCCTCGCGAGACAATCTGATTGAGCTAAAAGACGATGATGACAGCGAACAAGAAAGCAAGAGGAAAACGAAAAAATTTTACACTGGTGAGATATAATTATGAATATGACATACACTGTGAAAACCTGGTTTTGTATTACTTTGATAAACAGAATCCCGATGTTAAGGAATATTGTATGTATAGTCGAACCAGGTTATTACCTCACGGCTATGTGTAGCTATGTTATAAAGAGAGGTGGTACATTAAACGAGGTGAATTATCATTTATCAAAGCCATGCAATATGATAAGTGGAATTCACCTATAGTGTGGAAAACAAACGATATGGGGACATTATCCGATTGAATTATAATAAGTTAGAGGTTTGACTGCATAAAAGTTTCCAAATCTCACGAATACTCTCCTGTGTGGCAACGCCCGCCTCACTCTACCAGTTGCAGATTGCCGTTATAAATTAGCCTATACAGTCGACCTTTGTCGCATGTTTGACTGCTTGATGTTTACCTACCTATAAAGGTCAGATGCTATGATTGCCGAAAGTGACTGTTGTAAGCAGGTTTAATATAACGCGTTTCATCAGCATTTATTTTGCCATCAAGTAAGCTAATTAAAGTTTTTTCACGGAGCAGATTCATAATACTTGATAGAAAAGAGATTTAAAATTATAAATATCAACAATAAACAATATAGAAAGTCCGATAAAGATTATATGAATACTGTAGATTAAAATATATAATAAAAACATCAGGAATAAATTTATTGAACTGACAAGTTGATTGATGTATTCTTCCTTGTTGTTTTAAAGATGTAGAATTGCAAGACACAAGAAACTGGAAAGTCACTTCTCGATCCATTATTCAAAACTTCGACGAAGCCGTTAAACTATCGCATGGGAGTCAATGTAAACAACTGCTGCGTCAAAATCTAAAGCAATTTCGCGTTTTTGCATCTGTCGTGGACAAGAAGGCGGATGATTTCACTAAAGTCGATGCCCAGTTTGCAGAACGAGGAGTGGCTTTAAATAAAGCCATGAAAGACAATGAAAAACACAACGAACTGAGAAAGAGAGACCACTCCAAGATCCAGATGCTTGAAAACGAGAACACGCTGCTCTGGGAGAAGCTGGTTAGTGTAAACATCCTGAAAATAAACTGCTCAGTGTGACCAACAATTTATGAAACACGATGTGTATAGTTTGATGAAGTGACACGATTTTTATCATTTTTTATTTTTATGATTTTTATAGACATTGACCTGTTGAGGCTGGGATCCATTTTGGTAAAAATACATCTTTCTATACTCTACAATTAAAAATATTTTCAATGTATATACAGTATCTTCTTGTATATCACTTAGACTTGCCTGTTATCCTCCTCATTCTTGTTAATTTTTAGAACACTTTGCAATCCAGTATCGACAACACAAAGGCAGCAATACAGCCAGAAAAGCAGGTCAGAGAACGACGAATGTCAACGTTCTTACCTTCAGCTGAAGGGAAATTGGCAGTGCCAAATAGTGTCAAGGAAGATGCAGATGAATCTGATCAATCCAATCTCAACAACAAAGGAGGTACAGTAGACACTGTTCAATAAACTAGCCGCTTTGTATAACAAGTCGCTTTTTATAACCAGCCGTTTTATATAACCAGTCACTTTATATAACCATCCTCTTTTTATAACCAGTCACTTTATATAACCACTGAAATATCTGTGTTGCCAAATTTCTCTTATGTTTTCTCATAGCTAGAAACATTTCGTTTAGTAACCTCACCCGTTAATAAAAACCGTCGTTAGTAAAAGAACCCGCTATATAGAACAGAGCTAATGAATGTTTTTCAACATAATTTAACAGAGCAGGTTGCCAAATATTACACATTTACGAGCAAGTTGGTCAATTCCATGTAAAAGTCAATTTGTATCAGATCATGTCAATATCCAATGCAAGTGGAAATATTTCAATGAAAGATATACAGGTGTTTAACAGCTTCTTTCCAACTACCAAGATTTCCAAATTACCCGCAGGAATTTCACAAAATTGCTTTCTGTTTTATTCGAAGTGGAACACATTCAGAGGAAGTATTCATTGCCAGTTAGCTCGACCCCAGATGAAATCCCCGAGGAAGACGCCCCAATGATGGGGCTGAATGACGTACGAAGGATGTCCTCCGTGGGGCAAGGGAGACGCATGTCGATTTCTGAACGGAGGATGTCCCTCGCCCAAGGCAAAAAGTTCCCAGTTTCAAGTGGAGAAACAGCTTTCACAGAAGAAGAGCAGTTAGAAGATGGTACATTCACGATTGCAGAGAGGACGCCAGAACCATCGACAGAAAAAGTTGATGCAAACATTGTGAAAGTTTTAGAAGAAACTATCAATACCCTGAAGATGGATTTATCGGATGCACGAGTAAGAAATAAACACAAGACGTCTTTACGACGTGCCTGAGCGACGTCCAAACGTCGTGAAAGCGTCCAGGACGTCCTACAACGTCTTGTGTTTTCTGGGAATTGCCTAATGGAAGTATAATTTCTTCTTAAAGTGAACTGAATTTCACTCTTTTCTAACTACTAAACTTTAACTAGAATGAAATACAATTTAGGCCTATATACATATCCTACATACCTGAAAGACTCCAAATGCCGCCAAGCGCCATGCCGATGCACCGTGGCATTCAGTGGGTTTTTCAGCTGCGTGATTTGTAGGTAGTATAATTATAGACATTTTTACAGGCAATGAACCTCATGGAAATTGACAATCATGGAAATGGTAGTAAGATTAAATGCACTCAAAGACAAATCTAGCTCCAGCCATCTGCGTAAGCATCATCATCATCATCATCATAAAACGGAGACCATCACATCATGGTGATGTCCGTCATCATTTTCTTTGCAAATTTCGGATGCGGGTTCCCCACAGAGTTCTATTTTGCGCCGCGCTTTTGGCTGAAGACATGTTCAATCCCATTGCATACAGGTCATTCTCTAGTCCAGACATATACGTCGTGCGAAGGTGCCCTCCGACACGAAAAGGCTCAGTAGGTTGATGGGTAAGGACCGTTGCGAGCGGCGTTTCCGGCCTTCTCAGGAAATGAAGCAAAGAAGATTAAACTGGACTGCATCCCACTATACATCTGCTTACAATTGGCAAATAAAAATTTCTGTTGTGCTATTTTATCACTTATTTCTTCAGAAAAATATCGAAGAGCAAGTTCTGAGGGTGAACGAGCTTGAGGACGAATTAGCTAGAGCAGGTATGGTGTTCGATGTTCTTTATCATCGGTAGATCAATCTTATAGCAATCACTAAGCTCAAGATACTGTATATTAATCTAGAAATTACAATGTCTTAGAATAATCTCTTCGCTTGAAGATAGTATAATATTAAGAATGCAGCATTCCACTGGTGATGAGTTCATTCCAATTGTGACAGACAAGATATTATTCAGATCGAAAAATAAAACTCAATTACAGTGTTTATTAATCATTAAATTCCTGCGTTTTAGTTAGAATCAAAGGTTATTTATTATCAGCCTAGTGAAAAACCATATGGCTTACCAGATTTTCTGATATCTATTCGATATTATCTATTCGGTAGATAAATTGGATGATTACATTGAAGAGCTTGAAGCGACGAAGGATAAATTGGAAGCGAAGATGATTGAACTTGAGAAGAATCACAAATCAACAATCACTGAGAAGGAAGATGCACATCAACTGCAGGTCAAGAGTACTAAGAGTATACTAAGACTGCTAAGGAAATATACAGAGTGCGGTGCATTTAGCTAAGTTGAGAACAAAGTCCAACCTGTATTAGCGGCCACATGAAGAGAGGAGCCACCTTTCTATAAAGGTTATTTTTCTCAGGTCCCAGAGGTGACCGTTATAGACAGGTTTCACTGTATACTATGTTGCAGAGTTCTTGATTTCGTCGTTCTTATCTTTCAGATTGATCACTACAAACGGAAAAGAGAGAAATTGAAAGCAGAAATTGAAATCAGAGATGATCAAATTAAACATCAGGTAAATCAACCTAATTTACCGACCAATATGATGTAACCTCGTTAATATCCCCTCGGATGACGTCACGGCCTGCTAATTGGATTCGTCGGAGTAATTGAAATTTGTACATCATTTCCGATTACACCACGTAAATCAGATGGAATATTTCCCTGCATATTCCGAAATGCATTGGGAAGGACGGCAGTGATACCAGTTTCTCAAAAATGTTGAATTAAATTGCGTCAAATAGATTGGAACACTTTTGCGAGAAACAGATTTCCTAAATATTGTTAAATTACTATAATTATAGTGACACTATTCACGCAAGAGTTTGAGCTAGAAGGAGAATTCAGTTGAACCGGTTACAAAAGGGATTTGACAACGAAGCATTGCGGCCTGCATATATTACTGTAGTTCGGCCATCTCCGGCGAAACATTATTAACTTCAGTTTGAATTTCTTCCTTTCAAAGGATAAATGTATTGACGAACTCACCTCAGACATGCAGAGGATTCTTGAAGAAAAACTAACCATGGTAAGAAAATAGTATTCTGGCAATATCATCATCATCTTTATTTTCAGAGGGACAGTACCTGATCAATATGCGGCGAATACCTACCATCTATAATACAATGTACAAACCGATATTAAGATCAATTTTGTCTAAATGGTTCTTATTGATATAAAGTGATGTGCACGGAGAACATAATATATGTATGTATAGTGTAATGTATAATTGTAATATGCTTGTATGTATACTTTATGTATGTGTAGCGCTCGGCGGTCACAAAAGGGACGAAACACGAGTCTACATGAAGTCGATGAATTTGTCAGTGCTACGTTCTGGTCCGTAGACAGGGAGAGATGGCAAGGGGATTCATATGTCCGTGATAGCCAGAGCTCTATGTCTTGGACCAGGCTAGGCAGCAAATACGACGAGAGAGATAGTTACAAGTGACAGCAGCTATAATAATTCTGGAATTAATATACGATTTACAAGCACAGGGAGACGAGACTAAAACAGGAAGAGAAAAAGATGTAAAAGGTTGCGCTGGGCTCTGGATCGACTGTGCACTGTCTGGGGACGCTTGATGATAAGACCATCTTTTACCATCTTTTATTTGACAAATTACTGACAGGCAAATAAAGGGAAGTATGACTTCCACTTACATACAGCCAATACAATGATGTGATCAGTCAGTGTTATCTAGCGAACCTTTAAAGGCTTGGATTGATGTTACCGTAAGAGAGTCATCTGATAACGAATTCCATCAACGGATGACTCAGTTCGCAAATTGGTGTTTAACAAAATCAAAATGATGAACGCACCTGTACGGAATGTGTTGCGTGTTGATTGGAAAGTTAAACGTCCGTGAAATTTCTGCCTCTATGCTTTCTAAACTTCTATCATATTAAGATTCCATTTACAGCTAGCTATGATAAGCCCGAATTCCTGAAGGCTAGGAAATAATCACAGCGAAAATAAGGAGCAAAACTAGGTTGACGAACACATAGGCTCTAGAGAAGTACAGAAGTAGCTACCGAATACAGTCTGCTTTTGGGGTTTGATGTTATTCTGGTGGGAGTGTTTTCACGGTGATAATTGCTTAAGGAAAAATGTTGATCGGATCATGATTATTATTGAGTATGTCAGTTAATGCTACAGTAAATGGATATCCGAGATGTATTCCTTGGAAAGCCGACTAAAATGTATCAAAGGGACCGTAAATAGTGAAACGGTTCGTGGGAAATAAGGCGATTATATAAATCTAATCTGGTTACGCCTCAGAAGATTGCCATGTTGGCGTTTTAATAAACAGAATCCTCGGGACAGAATCACCAGCTGAGAAATCCGTCTGTCTAGCAAAACGCAAAAAGAAGATTTCAACGGAGCGCTCTGAGTTCTATCACAAACATGTAGATATGACCTTCGTAGACACGTGACCATTCTGTCCAGGTTGATTTCTATAGAAAGTGTCATTTTGAGGTTATGAAGAGTGCAATTTAGACACAGGTGGCTGTTCTGTAGAGGTGGCTGCAAATACAGGTTTGACTATATCTCAAAATATCGCTAACTCATCAATGTACTCGCTCTTATGATTCTGCTTGAAAACAATGGAAATTATTCCAAGCATGGAAATTATTTCAGGTAGCGTTTTAGTATCATCTTAAGTATAATTCATTTAATTTCAAGTTTCAATTAGATAATGTAAATTCTTTAAATTACTTTAAATGAAAATTTAAAGTAACGTTTTCTAATAGCATGATGCTGTCCGACTAATTATGACGATTATGATGATTTATGCTGTTCGATGTTACTATGTAATGGATTTTATATTTTTGCCCAAGTAGGAAGAGAATATGCGCAAGGAAGTGTCGAAAGCAGAGGCCTTGCCAATGCTTACAAAACAACAGGTAAAAAGAAGCAATTAATACAGATCGTTAGATTCGAAGATTTGAATGTCGAAGCATTGTCGCAGACACACTTCTACGCTCTGTATATGAGTGGAATTGTAATGTCATTCACTTTCCGGGAGTTTCAAATCGCATCAACTGAATTTCGTACACATATACATTATACAGGCAGAAAAACTATATCAAACAGTGTGATTTAGGATTGTAAGATTAGATTCCATAAGCTATACGACAATGATTGAGTTTTACTTTCATATTTTCTCGAACACAGGCCGTTGCGAGGGTGAAGAACCAATACGAGGCAGAGCTTCAACGCTTGCGCGATTTCTTGGCAAAAGAACAAAGCAGGTATCAATACAATGAGTCTTAAGCGGCTATGCAAGGGACCAATGAAACGTGGTCTCTTAGCACAGGTGGTCGCTTAGGGCAGGTTGGGCCGTAGTACCAAGTAGATACCTATCAATCATTGAGGCCATCTCATGGCTTTTTATACCCAGAAAGCAGAGAATGTTCCAAGAGGAATGCTCCGCGTGTCTTTGCGGCCATACCTGTCGTAATCAGCCATTTGTGCTCAATTTCTACATTCAAGTGTTATCAATAAAGGCAATGCATTTCACCATACAGTATATACTTAAGCGACTAACTGTAGTTGGTTAATTTTATTTCGCATTCAGACTTGTTTTGTTCTATTATAAAAAATTAGCCAGCTTGAAATTTATAACGAAGCTATCAACGCGCTCAACAACAAGCGACGTAAAATATCCATAAAGGCAATCGATTATTTTAAGTCGCTATTAAAAATAAACAAATGTCAACTTTGGATTTCGTTGAGTTCAATATCTTTCCATAAGTGCTAAGGAGACTAACAACAAATTTAAGTTTTAGTACGAAACTGGCATTTGATTTAGTAAAGCCATGTGCGTTTTGATTTTGTTCGTAATAAGGTTTCAGGCTGAGCTACGAAAAGTACAACAAGAGCAAAAGAAAGACATTCAAAGCATCCACAAAGAGGTACAATCCATCTGCCAGTCGTTTCCAGGAACTGTAAACTGTCTCTTGGAACTGAAACTTAAGACGACTATCCATAAGCGTGATAGATCAGCATGTTATATAGAGAAGTAGTATGCCAGG
Organism: Calvadosia cruxmelitensis; assembly: GCA_900245855.1. Taxonomy (NCBI): domain Eukaryota; kingdom Metazoa; phylum Cnidaria; class Staurozoa; order Stauromedusae; family Kishinouyeidae; genus Calvadosia; species Calvadosia cruxmelitensis. The sequence goes on along the minus strand of OFHS01000067.1, from coordinate 59,838 downwards.
CTTTCCGGGTTGGGCTGCCGGCTCAGCCGAGACATATATTTTGTTATGTCTTGTGTCTTCAAGTTTAGAAGAACCAAAGAAAAGGTCATTGCCTATTGAGCTACCCTCGTTAAACAAATTGACATCACATTTATTCAAACACAGAAGACTTGCCTCTTTCAGACACTGCAAACGGGGCCAAATATCAGCGTGTCGGAAACATTACCTGGCTCTAGCGGAACAGCTACATGTTAATGATAATATCGATCGAAATAGTGTGGTGGCTGTCGCGTGGTCAGTGTGAACTTAATGTCGTCATTGTGTAGTCAAATGAGTGTAAGTACAACCATGTAAACGTATTACTGGCATCAACGAGCATATGTACTCCTTTGAATTTTGCCATCTCTCCCTGTCGTGAGACAAGCAACATGTCTGTCAATTACATGTTACATGGAATGCGAAAGCCTCCATCCTTGTCCTCTACAATGACAATTTATGGAGTGCCTTTTTGCTTTTGAAGAGTTTGCAAATGCTGAGGGCCGTGAATCGTTTTAAAGATTCCATTGCGTCCATATTGGAGAAAGAATGTGAGTGGGTTCTTGATAATTTTTTATTACCGATCACATTACTTCAGATAACCTTATTTCCCAAAATAATAGTACTTCCACTGATACACCATGAGGATAATATTGTATTAATCAGATACATATATACAGCATTCCAGTAAAGGGAAAGTTTTGATAATATTTTGAGTTTCTAAATAGTTTCGAAAAAGATTATAAACTTGTTCATAAATAATTATACGATATAAATTATCATGGCAGAAAATGTCAGATCTAAAATCGCGCAGAGATATCATACTTTTAAGAGATAAAGTTTCTCTTGTGTATGTCTGTATTTCAGTTCAGGTGATTTGTAAATCCATTTCAAGGCATAAACTATCATCCGTAGATTCTTCCAGTATTTCCATATACCCAAACAAATGGCAGTAGTCCCCTCTCCATGGGACTTAGATACTGTACCCTGAACTTAAGAGCAGGCATAGCCCCCAGTATACCAAAGATATGGAAGTGCCCCTTCCCCCATGGATTTAAATCCAAGTCTACCGCAAGTGTTTACTTGTTGACTGTCAAGTTGCTGCTTCTCTTTTCGGCTTAATGTAATGTACTACTATCGCAAACCGTCAAACCTGTATTAGCGCTCACTTCCATAGAGCAGTCACCCCTGTATAAAGGCCACACGTCACAGCCCAAAATGACACTTTCTGTAGATATCAACCTGGACTGAAAGGCCACTTGTCTATAACGACCAATTATCCCAAATCCCAGGGGTGACCGTTATTGACAGGTTTCACTATAATACCATACTAAGACATCAAGTAAGCATGATCCTTACAGATCTTTGTGCAAGCAATCTTTATTGTATCATGGGATTTAACGCCTGTCCTTTGCACCCATCCATTAGCTTTATTAGAAGAAGCTTTCGAAATGCGTCAGCTGGAGCCTTTGCCAATGGACACGTTTGGGGTAATTGATTCGTTCATTTATTTGTTTACTTACATGTATATCAATATATTTCCAGTGTCCTAATCACATTCGTGTGAATAGACCGACTATCTAGAGGATAATATTACATTTCATTACATTTTATTACACTGCATTTCTTTTCTTATCTTTTCTTTCCTTCTTCTTTCTTTCTTTCTTTCTTTCTTTCTTTCTTTCTTTCTTTCTTTCTTTCTTTCTTTCTTTCTTTCTTTCTTTCTTTCTTTCTTTCTTTCTTTCTTTCTTTCTTTCTTTCTTTCTTTCTTTCTTTCTTTCTTTATTTAGGTAATCAATTTTTCTGTCCCTTTCATTCCACTGATATTTTACTTATCATCAATAGCAAAGCAAATGCTATTAAAAGACGATAGTCTTTGACTCTTTTTTATTTTAAAATGTGAAAGTATTCTAACATTCAACGATTTGACCAAACTGTATCACAATGACGAGAAAGAAAAATTTGATTAATATTCTTGAAATGACATACAATATGAAATGCTAGCTACAGTGCTTTCCTCAGCTATTTATTCTATTGATATAATATAAAACGTATGAATATCGTATAGATTTAGCATTTAGACCGAATAACAGCACGTGAAAAATAATTAACACTGCAGAATTAACTGTATAGTCAGTGCCGTTTTTAGCAGTGAGAGGGCCTAAAGCACTTTTACCCAAAGGGGGGACCTAATTTTTAACGATAACCGTATAAAGCCCAAAACTTACTATTATTCAAATGCTCGCCCATTGGCATATCACAGATGTTGCCCCCGCTCACAGATAGCAAATCAGGGAAAACAAACTCAGTAGCACTCTGCAGCTGATCGCACACTGAACTAGATCTCAACATCTTGTTACTCTGAGTTTGAACTGACATTGAGAAGGGCCTATCCAGACTGAAGGCCTAAAGCACGTGCTTTGATTACCTACTGGTTAAAACGGCCCTGTGTACAGTCAAACTTGTATTAGCGGCCACCTCTATAGAGCAGGCCACCTGTGTATATAGGCCACTCTCAATAACCCCCAAAAACCTGGACAGAAAGGCCACTTGTCTATAAAGGTCATTTTTCGGAGTTCCCAGATGCGACCGTTACCGACAGGTTTCAATTTATATAGAAAAACTGTCTACATAATGTTTGGTTTGAATAGGGAACAGCAGAGACAAGGCAGATGCTCTCCAAGATGGCTTTATCAGCAACAGAATGTAAGTGAGCCATAACGTATGCATACAAAAAGAAACATGCTGTCAGTGTAGACATTATTTTATTTAATTGTACTATTAATTACCGTTCGTTGATTTGTTCGTTTGTTTCTAGGACTATTTCGCTGTCTCTGCATGTAATCATTCTTATGTAAAATTGTTATACTTGCCAGTTATCGTTTTTGACAAATAAACATACATACGATTTTCATAGAAGCAAACTCGATTCCCCTAAAAAGATTTGTGTAGACATCAGTGTATGTATCTCATTGTTTCGCATTGTCTGACAATGTTGTTGAATTGTAACTTTCGACTGCCGAAAGAAAGTTATGACTTACGAACCCGTTTTTGTGGTCGTACAATCTAATTAATACGTTTGTTCTGTTGCTTTCAGTGTTGATCAATTTAGAAACGAAGTTATCCAAAGCTCTACTCAACAAGGTTTGTACTGCCTCGAAGGAATGTGAAATTTCGATGAAAAAATTGATTACATTCTATGATTTATTAAAGTTGAAATTAATGGAAATGCAGACATAACGTAGATAATCAGGTCAATGGAATGTTGTGGTGGCTGCTGTTCGGTTGTCATGTCAATGTCATCATAGCTGAGATGTGTACTTCTATACTGTATATGTAGCTGAGCTGCA
>OFHS01000067.1:13573-52695 GCA_900245855.1 Calvadosia cruxmelitensis | reverse complement strand
CTCAAGCGACCACCTATCTTGAGCGACCACCTGTGTTAATTCATTTTCCTTTCCTTGATCGTGATCAAATAAGATATTTGTCTATCTTTTTGTAAAATCTCTACTTTACGCAAAATAAATTCGCAAAAATGATCATAATCCACACAAGAATGAACATGATAAATTTTATAGCGGAATAAGTCAGAAACACCTTACAATTTATTGTATTTACGATTACAAAGTTCAGAGTAAGTACTTAAAATCTGTATAACTTGGCTGATATTTAAAAGCATCTGTGGCTTTCATTGATTGCAGAGGACAGTTGAACTCATTAAAAAGACAATGGACCTTCCACGTGTTCGCTTCGTTCATCTTGTTCAGCGGTACATGGCACATGTTCGCCTGCAAGCTTTGAAAGGTGGTGTAAATCATTCATTGTTTGTCTTGAAGTTGACTATTGATGGCATTGTGATTCTAAGAAGAGATCAGTTCACGAGAGTGTCTTCAACAAATTTGTGAGAGTGACTAACAATCTTCCTCACACGAAAGAGGGATTTATAATCAGGCAGGGGACATCCACCATAGTTGCATATTCGGCTATGTCCCTAGCTTGGTCAAATTTGCTCAATTTTCAATCTATACCGTATAACCCCGTTGATAATCATCTCGGTCAATATAATCTGGAATAATTATATCAATTAAATACGGAGTAGCCTCTATTAGATGCTAGCCTCCTACTGATAATTGCTATTTGTCAACTGCGCAATGAGTTCACCCCACTGATATCTAAAAATGTCTTTAAACAGGTTTCACTGTTAAGGTTATATAGGCACAACGGAATGCGTTATGACTACAATAAAATATGCGTAGCGACTACAATATTTCAGTGTGAGTTGTTTCTTGTGCATTACAGATGTGATGAAGGCTGCACTTGGTAAATACAAAAACAACATTCGACTGACGCAATATGTCAATCAAATGGAGCAGAGAATCGATCAGGTAACCGCATAAACATAAATGGTGTTACTAACCAGGTCGTGGTTGTGGCATGAGGGTCTGCCTAGCTAAATAACCAACAATGAGTTCTAATTGAACACTACTTTCTCTAGCATCATTCTTCTGGATTAACCTTAGTATAAGATTAAGATATTATAGCTTACTGAACGAGGTACTAATGTAACAGCATAAAAGTTCAGTGTCTTGCAAACTGGCAAGCTTAGGACCGTGTCTAGCTGTCAGTGTAACCCTATTTGCATGACCAGACAACATCTTCAAGCAAACTCTCAATGCTGTGACTAAGACATTTCAAGACTGAAATCCCAGGCATGTGGCTCGCAATTTTTTAAGTCTTACTCGTGTCTCATAACTCATTCCGTTGTGCTTACATAAAGCTATACAGTGAAACCTGTTTATAATGGTCACTTTTGGCACCTGAGGAAACGACCTTTATAGACAGGTGGCCATTCAGTCCAGGTTGATATCTATAGAAAGTGTCATTTTGGAATTATGAAGCGCGGCGTTTATAGACAGGTGGCTGCTTTATAGAGGTGACTGCTAATACAGGTTTGACTGTATTGCATTTGTTCACAACTGAATGCACCGTGTCTCATGGTTCTATCACAATCTTTCTCAGAAACAAACAAAGTGGGAAGCAAGGAAGAAACAACTTGTCAGCTTACGAGCAGAAGTTTACGACAACCTAATGACTGCGTAAGTGTCTGTGAACTTCTTTAAAAGGGGATAAAAAAGATTCACATTGACTTCATGCTAACAGAAATGTTCACTTCAATCTCGTACAGAATAAAGAAGGTCACACACGAAGCAGGAATACTTCTTATTCGTCCATTGTGCAAGAAAGGGAAAGAAACTGGTCCGTTGAGCCGGAAAACCAAGGGCATGTCGTTTGGACCAGTTGGTGGAGAAAAGCTCGAAATCCCAGGCAGTGTTGTTGGTAACAAGATTAACACTATGATTCATCAGCCAACTATGTGGAAGGTAATGACAACTAAATGTAAATCAGAGAATAATTAATTCACTACTTGAAATGTAGCTGAGAATAAAGAACTAGAAAACAACAAGCAATGCCTCGTAAAGGAATGTTAAATTTGCTACAAATTGCAATTATAATCTCTTTAAGGCTGCAATCAGTCTTCAAAAAGAAGAAATAGAAATCATTATATAACACGATCAATGTATTGTTGACTTGCTTAAGATCCAAAGTAAGGGCTCCTGATTTACTGGTTTTAAAAAACTATGTGCCCTTGGTGTCTAGCATTTGTTTACTTATGTCTAAAGATGCCTCCAATGATTGACACTCACGCACTTCAAGTCAGCACACCGCGAATACTCGAGATGGATATTAACCAATGGCGAAGAGCAACGCACAGGTAACTTACAGATTCAGCCAAAAGCTGCAGTGTAGTTGCCTTTATTTAGAGTCAAATATGAAAGCTAAGGCTAGCTTGGTCGGTAGAGCGCTGGGCGCTAGATCAGAAGGACCAGCGTTTGGATCCCGGAGGGGTCAACCCAGCCTGGGATCCTCTTGTAGGTAACCTCAATGGGGATCACAGGCAATTGTGCGCAATGTAACAGGGATCAGGACCGTGGGCTATACGTCTTAAAGGCGCTCCTGACTCTATCGGGATTTGAATCGAAGATGAGCACCGCACAGATAGCGAAGCAACAGTATTTGAGGCAACGCTGGTGACTGAACCACCGACCGACTTTAGATACACATTTCTTCCCTCTGGGGGTCTCAGTGTGAAAACAGACACAGCACGCAGATCATAATCTGTAGAAAATACAGTGAAACTGGTCTATAACGGTCACTTCTGGGACCTGAGAAAAATGACCTTTATAGACAGGTGGCCTTTCTGTCCAGGTTGATTTCTACAGAAAGTATCATTTTGGGGTTATGCAGAGTAGCCCTTATACACAGGTGGCTGCTCTATAGAGGTGACCGCTATAAAGGTTTAAATGTATTGTATTTTGCATTAGAAAATATTATTTCTACCTGAATTTTTCATTAACAACAAGAAGTTATCTTTTGAATTTCTGCTACACTTCAGGTACACATGTGCCTGAGATTCTAGGATTTATTGCACTCTATCTGCATTGTCTTTTTTATGAGAAGTGCTGTATATCAGAGGTCTCTCTAATCTCTAACCATGCAATGTGATCTCACCAAGCTCACTGTGTTTTGATTCGAAGCGTCTTGCAACTATTTAGATTGTTCAAAGCTGCCAGTTTTAAAGCATTTTAAATGTCCACATTGTTACAGTCAAACCTCTCTTAGCGGCCACCTTTGTGTATAAAGGCCACTCTTCATAACCGCAAAATAACACTTTCTATAGAAATCAACCTTGATAGAAAGGCCACCTGTCTATAAAGTTCATTTTCCTTAGGTCCCAAAGGTGACCATTATAGACAGGTTTCACTGTAGTAGTAAGGGTCTATCAGAACTACCTCTCCAATAACATCGGGTCCAATGATTTTCAATTTCAGCCTAGCCACTGGGAACTTGCCAGCCAACCTTCCTTCTATGTGGATTCCAAGTGATAAAATTGCCAAGATCAAGAAAGATCACGCGTCCAAGCTGACACTACCGCCTATAGCCTCTATCTACCCTGACGAGTCCTAAGCAAAATAATAAAATAGAGAATTTTGTATCTTGGCACTGTATTATTGCCCTTGTTCTGTAAATATTCCCACAAAGCCAAAGAAATAGCCTTGAATATAATAAAGAGAAATGTATTCGCTCGCATTGACATTCACATACAATGTTATACATATGACTATTAGGAATACATTTCATTTGTACACATTCATCAGTGTCTGTCTTATAGTGTTTGGGGCTTACACAACATCCAAGTCTGTTGTTGTACTCTAAAGTGGACATGTGCCATGCGCAGTACCTTTCACCAATAGAGAAACTGCATCATTGGACAAAGACGTTCGTATTTCGAAAACTCGAGCGATCACTGGAAATAAAGAGAGAATTCGATGCAAAATATACAAAATTGGTTTGTCTCCGATTAAATCTGGTTATAATCAAAATTTCAGCTTAACAATCCTGCAGTCAACCAAGCTGCGACAACAAAAGCGACCAACGATGAATGACTGTTTGTCCGTAGCTGCGTGTGGAAAGGTCTGGGAAGTGATTACGTCATTCCAAAAATTAACTGGAAACAATGATATTGGGTAATGTCTAACTATTGCATTGTTATTCTAACTGGTCAGATTCAATTTGCAGAATGATTCTGATCATTTGCCTCAATTAATGTCCCAGATTTTAGTTGCACCTGCTGTGGGATATTAACCCTTGTCCTGCTCATAAAACTAGTTAAACAAAGACTTGAAGTAGCTTTATGGATTGCTGATTGGTTGATCGCCAGGGACCAACAATTTGATTGGTTATATGTTGCTACTTTTGACTTGTTTCGAAAACGTGTATACACGTCAATAGCAGAACAAGGGTTAACCGGGTTCAGTTGTACAGTGAAATCTTGTTAATATTACTATGATTTTCCAGTCAAAAATTGTGGTAATAAGCGGGTCGTGATATTAAGCGGGTACAAATAGTTGATTTTGACAGAGCTTGGTTTTCAAACTGAAGTGATAATAAGCGGGTTGTGACATTAACCGAGGTGACATCAATAGGGTCTTACATTGTATTTCCATTACGTCGACATCTACAGGAGCTTCATAGCCTTCCAAAATCGAATCAAGGCCATGTTGATCATTTATTAGGCTTTGTGATTGAAATAGTGGATATCTGAACAATAACTAAGACAGATCCAATTGACTACTTAAGGGAGAAGAAATTAGCCTAAAATATCGGGATGGCACAAATGAGCGAGGAAGCACTGTCTCTGTTCTTGGCACCTTCCTCAACAATGAAAATATATCTATTAGCATATTTGTAGCAATTTTGATTAGTACAGGGAAACCTGTCTTTAATGGTCACCTTTGGGACCCAAGGAACATGACCTTTATAGACAGGTGGCCTTTCTGTTCCAGTTGATTTCTATAGAAAGTATCATTTTGGGGTTATGAAGAGTGGCCTTTATACACAGGTGGCTGCTGTATAGCGGTGGCTGCTAATACAGGTTTGACTATATCTGGCAATGACTTACCTAATCTAATCGCTTCTTCATGTACTTATGTATTTCAATTACAATGAATAAGCATTAATAAATAAAAACAAATCACATTGTTCAAGGTTACATAAAATGTAAAATGTTTAGGATAAAATGAAATTTGCATAAAATGTAAATCGTAATAATTATATGAAGAACAATAAACATGTAAAACGCTCTTCGGTATACATTGCACGGCAAAATGTTGGAATTATAATTGTGAAATGACAACAACATAAGTTGTCTCACTTTGCAAGGGGTAATTTGGATCTGAGGTCAATTGGTACGTACAGTGCTATTGTCTCATCAACTCAGTACAGAAAAATTACAAACACTCACTGTAGACTGTCCATATGAGCTTTGTACTCCATGATTGTGTTGAGAGGTAAATTGAGTACACGCTTTAATGTGTCCCTGAGAATAGACAAAACATATGGTCAAATGAATGATGGCAGTCATCTCTCCATCAAAGCCACTGATCACAAACTCAAACACAATAATTATATTTCATAGGAAACAAACACCTTCAGTTTGGTTTATTTATTATACAATTATACATTTGTATGTATGTTGTTGCAATCTTTCATTGAGTCACCTAATGAGGTACCAGTAAAAAACTCAATTGCATTACTTGGTTTCTGAACTTAGGCAGTACCTATTTTCCATTGCTTTACAGTTTTTCTGTGTGGAGGTGTTTAATGGAACAGCCCATTCCTGTTCTTCATAGAATCACAGTGCACGCATCCATGAATGCTCTCTACACATTACGGTTATTTACAGACGACATTGGTACACCAGTAAAAAACAGTCAGATGTTAATAGATCACAATAAACGCACAGATTGGCGAAGCCTCAGCTGTGTAGTTCAGTGGGTTTCCAGTTTCCAATCTATGATGTCATGCGGAGGCTGAGAAGATGGATCTTTCCTTCCTTCCCATAGTGTGGCCGATGAAATGTAATCTGCATTGCTTTACGTGAAAATGTTGAAATGGATGAAATCTGCACTATTTGGCTGATACAGTATAACCCGTTTAAGCGCAAACCGGATAAGCGAAAAACCTGTTTATCTGCAAACAATTTGCTATGTACCGAATTAATGCGTACAGTACAAACTCTCTTAACCGATTCCTGATAAGCACAAATCCTAATAAGAGCAAAGGATATTGTTGGCAAATTACTATTGCGCTTAAGCGGGTTACACTGTACTTAATATTTGACACTGATTAACGCCATTACCATCAACAATAGCACACACAAAACTTAATACATTTCAAAACAGTTATTGATGTTATCGAAGCCCACTTTTTCTCAGCTTCGTCGATTCTCATCTCAGTGTACACTTCAATGTTAGTTGAATTCTCCAATGAAGCATTAATGTCATTAAGAAACTATCTATAAGTAAACAGGTGACTGTCATAACATCTGGCAACAGATTATGCATCATATTCGTAAATAATAACAAACAAATAAGAATACATGTGAGGAAGGTGAGAAAAACTACCCACTCTTACACCAAACAGATCTTGCATGCAACTAATAAATATTACGTGAGACTGCTAGCTCTCCAGCAGGTGAGTTCGAAGACACTTTTTGAAAAAAGGCATTGATTTTACATGAGTAACAGCATGAGTAGCAGTGAGCACCTACTTTATCCTTGCTGTTGTTGCTTTGTCGGCAGCATTTCTGTTCCATATTGAGATGATGTCCTCCTAAGTGACGGTCAAACAAAATAACACGCATAAGATTGCGAAAAAGAATAATTATTCCTCTTGTGCAAAGAGACAGAGCACCACAAACATACCCAGCTGATGTAAAAGCACATATCAACGGTATATGTGGGCTGTGGAGCCTACTACAACTGTGTTATAACAACACACTATATACTCAAACATAGTCCGAAACAAATTTTGCTTGGAAAACGTTTTAAATTGAATTTTCAAAAAAACAGTCAACTAACTGTGTTCTGCATTTTCAACTCATATATACGCAAAAATCACATTTATGCAAACATTGCACAGGCAAAATTTGTTATCCTATGCATATAAACAGCATGCATTGTATAATGTCCTGCAGCAAAAAAACCTTCCTACATCGACAACGAACAAAGAAGATTGAATCATAGGCCAAATCTAACACGCAGCTACCTGAAATCTTATTGACACAACTGCTCCACAAATTTCTGAACCAACCATGAACTGCTCTCCGAGAATAGCAAGTATCTGAAAAGAAACATTACTAATCCCATACAAACACATCGTGACATTCGTCTCCTTGAGTCAATTCAGTGCAAGTTTTTGAAAACCATCATTAAATGATAAAATATATGTCATATTCATCTCAATTGAATTTATCATGTTTAGTAAGCATTGGAAAGTGTCGTCTACATGCCGATCTTTTACTTCAAGATTTTGCAAGGATTTATAAACATTGATAGTAATCGTTTATTTACAAATATTCCACGTGCATGAACCAATCATCCACTTTCTAGAACCCAGAGACAAAAATCAACCTTTGCCGATAGAGCAATTATAGCAGTTACAATTCATTACCTTTAGTTACTCATTCAGAATCTGATCCTTAGGACTACAAATTACCCTAAACATTTCTAAACAAGAAATGAGGTTTATACAATCCAGACAAAGTAGATAGATATGATCAAGCACCGATCAAACTGCTCGATTGCCACTTCAATGACAGCTTGCACATCAGCAAGATATCTGATGAGTACCTTTGATGAAATGCATGTGAGACCAATTGCCTCTATTGTTGAGCTCAATAGAAACAGTGGAATATGAAAATTGCGATAATTTGCTGAACTGATGAAAAAGATTATCAAGTTTGATTCCAATGCGTCCATTCTCATTATAATGGGTTTAAATTACATTATATGATGCGAAGGCATATGGGGAAGGAGAAGGGAGCAGCTTCATAGTGATGTTGCTAAAAGGACACCCAATGTAACCTACCAAATTTTCCCAGCATCTTGAGGCAAGACCTTTCTTCAGTCGTACAATCCATTTACCACCGTTCTTGTTTGCTTCATCCTAGAAATCACCAACAGATGCCCCACAGATAACACATGTTGAGTACCCTCAACTCTAAAGGCAGCTGACCATGCATTGGCCTAGCTGCCTATGAACCTGTCACTTGTACCATTCGCTTATGATAAACATGACTAGAATATATTTTCTACCTAAATTTCTACAAGCAATGGCTGCCACTGAGCACACAAAACCATCAGAAGAAAAAATAAAATTCGATTCCTTCCATTCTACTGAACTGTGGTAAGTATAAATGGCCCCCATGTATAAGTTCCACCCCCACTTAAACACCATGAAAGTGAGAATACCCAGAAATAAGAAGCCAACAAAACACTTCACACAAATAAGTCGTCTCCAATTTTAAGCCAAAATTTGAGACTTTGAAAATGCGACTTAGATAAGCAGCAATAACGTACTCACCTCCCACATTGGACGAATACCGTACTTGAATAAATGAATATCACAATGCCCTGTCAGTTCTCCAGGTCGAACAAAATATGAATATATGCCCCAGAACTGCTCCACCTGTAATGAAATTGCAAAGAAATGAGTTATATCATAGCATTAAACTATTGAGCTCCAACTCTTTTACACTTTGACGAAAAGATTGTAGGCCTATACTCAAAATAACTGCTACATCAAAGTAAGCCAACGTCATATCTTTTAGGCTGCTGGAGCTAATCTACGGAACGGTCTGCCATATGTATGAAGACAAAATTTTGCTAGCGGACCCAGGTTTAAGGAACTGAGCAGAAAATAACTAATTGAGAATAGTCATTTGTTTGAAAAATGTGTCTTCTTGATCATATCCATCTGTTCATGAAACAAAATGTCATTCTTCAATCGTCATAGTCACTTTAAAACAGCGAACCGTCCTCATCCTCATTAGGCATGGCTAAAATCTGGATTTTGTCGTGGACAAGGGATGTTGAACCTCATAAAAAGATAATACTTAACATGTTACATACTTACAGATGCAAACGTGCACACAAGCTTTATGCTGTCTTCATAGTTGGTCTGGGGTTGTTGTTTGCCAAGTTGTCTCTTTGAAAACCAGAAACAATAACCAAATTGCAGTTTGTGATGCCCTTCTGCCACTTCCCGCATCGGAGGAAACTCAAACTTTGTTTCCTTGATTTGAAGAAACAAGATCATATGTTAAAACATGCGACACTTCACACTAGTTAATAAATTCCCCTACGAGGAAGGCAAAACACAAAGAAAAGAATCTTATCATTTGAACTACAGTGAAACCTGTCTATAATGGTCACCATTGTGACCTGAGGAAAATGACCTTCATAGACAGGTGGCCTTTCTGTCCTGGTTATTTTAATAGAAAGTGTCATTTTGGAGTTTTGAAGAGTGACCTTTATACACAGGTGGCTGCTCCATAAACCAAGACAAAATTAAAGGCAATCCATCTATCAAATGGTAAGACTCTCTGTGGGTCATGATACAAAGTGAATCTATGCAAATACATATACCTACTACAGGGAAACCTGTCTATAATGGTCACCTTTGAGACCTGCCTCCATATGGAAAGACCTCGTGCCAGGCAAGAAAGTTCCTGCGAGCGCGCACCACGGTGGCACGTGCCGCGCTGGCTTGTGCTCACAGGTGCGAGCTCCGTTGTATGCAGAATTGTGAGATGGCAAGAGCCATGGCAACTGATGGTTGGGAATGCCCTTTTCAGTTCACAGCAGGAAAATGTCACTTCAATTCTTTGTTCCAAGCGCATGTGAAAGTTAGCACATCAACAAATGCGGAACAACAACATTGCACGATTGCTTCACTACAAAGCGGGTTTATTGTGGTCTCTCAAATTGGCTCACTGAACAACATTTACTCGTTAATTTTGGATGGAAAGAAGCTAGTACACTTGATAAAGAGTTCTCAGTTAGAGTTGTTTGTATCCGATTGGATGGGGAAAACAGCGGCAATTTACTTCTCAACGTTCTCCAACCTTTCATCGCCATGTTATATTCTTGCTGATGGCGCTATTGCCGTGTTTCATGTTTATACTTTATTCTAAACCATTCGAAAATATCAGTGAATGCATTTATTTCATTTTGAAATTGCTGTGGAGAGAAAAAGTCTTGTCAAAAAACAGACAACACAAATCGCCGTTTTGTGGTAGGCATGTACTAGCAAAGCGCGATTTAGCAGCAAAAAGTACACATTGCGAATGCACAATTTTTCTCACTCGCTGTTATCAAAACTTAACAAAACTGCAAAGGGTTGCTAGGAGATATTTAAATATACTTGTGTTCAACTCAGAAGTAGATATATTGGCAAAACGTTGAGAAAATTGAGGATTAAAATTGTCGCGCTTGAGCTGTCCGCCACTTTCCGGGTGGGGTGAGCTCTCTGTCGGGCTGGTACTGGCTGTTGCGAGCTGACACCTCGACTTAGCATACCACTACACGCCCCATTTGCCATTTTAGGTGCGTGCTAGGGAACTTTCCCCCAGGTGCGAGGGTGGCACGAGGTCTTTGCATATGGGGGCTGAGGAAAATGACCTTTATAGACAGGTTGGCCTTTCTATCCAGGTTGATTTCTGTAGAAAGTGTCATTTTGGAGTTATGAAGAGTGGTCTTTTTCACAGGTGGCTGCTCTATAGAGCTGGCCGCTAATACAGTAAGAAAATATTTCCCAATGGTGACCCCAGAATGGATCATTTAAAGAGAAGACAGACTGCAATCTCTGTTACTTTCACCTGAGCATCGCCTGATTCCTCAGATGAAGGATTTTCTGTTTCCTGAAAACAACCCAATAGCTTAGTTGAGAGGAAAGAGCAATTCCTGAATGAAAATCACAATCAATAGCAATTCTTTCACTGTTGTAGGCCTGTTTAAATAGTTACAGACCATGGACTGTTCATAGTCTTGTTGTCTTAACCTTGACATCAGTCTCTTTTTGGTGGTGTGCTCATTTGCAGGCGGGACAAGCACTGGGTATAAAACTTGTCTTAAATGTGATGCCTTTATGGTCAAGAACAATCTTCATGTTTACTGAAAGCTATTCCAACTTAACACTGGGCCACTAGGTTTATTAGGAAAGTCTCAAAGCATACCTGGCTAAAGCAATGCGCCACAGATCTAGACAGCCTAAATGCCAGCTACAGGGTCAATACCTAGGACGTGGCACAGGACTGCACACAATGGCAACAGAAAGTGCTGGGGATAGAACTTTGCATCGGACGCTGGTCGAGCTACATTACTATAAGTGGTAGATTTAAAACTGACAGTGAAACCTGTCTACAAGTCAATAGCCACCTTTTGGACCAGAGTAAAATGACCTCTAAATGCCTAGACAGGTTGCCTATCTGTCCCGGTTGATTTCTATAGAAAGTGTCATTCTGGGGTTATGAAGGGTGGCCTTTATAAACAGGTGGCTACTCTATAGAGGTGGGCGCTAATACAGGTTTGACTGTACCTTATTTTCTTCTTTCTTTGTCTCTGTTTCTTTATCACTGCCGCTATTGCTGTCGTCATCTAAACTTAAACTGAGGAGAAGAAAGAACTCAGATATACTCAACTTCTCAACTAAGAATGATAGGCAAAAACTTTCTTGAGGGGTCCAGCTAGGATTTTTGCTCTAGTCGGCAGAAATTTGGTCTCTTTCAAAAGCTCGCAATCTTCCATGGTTCCCAGACTGCATTTTATGCTGTGTGCAGAGAATCCACAACTGATCCGTGCGTCCACATCAAACACTTGAAAAATAATTTTATGAGTCTTATCAGATCATCATCTGCGCATTCTAAAAGTCGAAATGCAAGTTCTCCGTGCAACAAACACAGAATGCAGACTGGCATGCCAGGCATGGTTCTAATATTTTGGTGAAATGGTTTGTCAATTTTCATTTTGACAGTTGTATTAAATTTTCGAAATTTCCTAGGCTTGCATCACTCCAATAAGAAAATCGGATCCAGCTCCAGTGCTCCACGCCGAAGGTCTTCGGCCTTTGCAGTGTAACATAAACATACGAACTTTCCAGACTGGCGTATGGCGACTCTGGGCCCCTCTCTCTTAAACCCCTGGGCCCCTGGCTGCTGGTTTATTTGACGAAATTTACAATACGCATCAGCACACATAAATTTAGTGGCTACACAAGCTAAATAACTACTTACGCTTCAAATTTGTTCATATCTGTGTCTGTATTAATGTTCTCTTCCAGAGAAATATAATGCGTCCATGCAGTAAAAAAGTCAATGTCATTTGCAAAATGGACGGTCCCTTTTGGTTTGGCCTCTCTGACGGCAAGCAATGTCACTTCGAGGCGAAGAAATTCAATGTTTGCCACTTTTGAAACTCAAAAAGAAAATTTGCAAGATTTTTTCATTTCAAACTCTAAATTTAAGATTTGGAGTGAAATAGAAATGGCCGGGATTTGTTTAAGTTGCTAACGATCAAATTTTCGAAAATTGGGCTCTTTCAACTTCTGAGACAGGCTGTAGAGAATGGTACCTCTGCAATGGAGTGGTTTTAGTATGCCTGACACTTTTCAGTTTCAGCTTTGCTGCCAGCTGGGAAGTGCCAAGATCTTCCAAAGAATGTTTGTAGACAGTTGCAGACCTAGGTAAAGCTAACTTCTGATACACTATGGACAGCAACAAATTTGCATGCAATCCATTTCGTTTTATCAGCATTGTAAACCAGTGGCGGAGCCATTCATGAGCCATCCAAGCTGAGATCAAGGGGAAGAACCAGGGGCATGTCCACAAAGAATGCATTTGGATTCTATTCCATTCAAGATTGCAATCTCAGTTTGTTTTATTTTCGCGTTGTTGCATCACCCTACCGTTTTAAGCATGACTCTTTAAAGAAAAGACAGCCAAGAGGCAAGTGTCAACAATTCTTTCCTAACTCCAATTTTTGCAAGATCTCAATTGGTCTCTGTGATTCTATTCCAGTGAGTGCAAAATCGTAAGTTGTGGAGATAAATGCCTTTTTTCATGGATACATCATACAAGCAATAATAATTATACTTAATCCAAGTGTACCCAGCGTACTTCAGGCTGTTGAAATAAATTATTCATTTGTAGGAATGACAATATAAACGATAAACAAAGGTTAAAAACATTTAGCAATCTAATCTCAAACTCAAAACCAGTTGAGCAACTTATTTCTTGCGAGACAATATATGCAGAGCAGAAAACCTGCTTAGGAGAAATAGCAAAACTTAGGACTAACGCTGTACGATGTCATATTAAATTAATAACATTGGTATCTGACGTTTGCTATCTACTATATCTAAGTCCTAGATTCACAGTCACTAACTAATAAGGACTGTGAGAATCGAGTCATCCAGGGACGTAATTATAGTCTACAATGCAATGGAGCATATAAAAAGTAAGTTCTGGTTGGCAGGCCTACAGGTGCTGAAAATGTCAAATAGCATAACGGAGGCTGCATGAGCTTCAGCAGTTTGAATCCAAATATAAACAGAGGCCTAATACAAAACAAGTCTTTGTCTAAACTCTGAACTTGAACAACAGAATTGTTTCCATAATGCCTTGCAGCTTTTGCATCTCCAAAAAGAAGAAACATTTAATAGTAGATTTTCTCCAGTTTTCTACCTTGAAGAGATCACCCATATTTCGTAGATCATTAGAGGGACGCACATGAATGTTACGGCAAGCATTGCAATACAGAGGTTCTTTGGTACGTTGCTTGTTGCGTGGACAAACTCCCTCGTGTATAAGATAATCCGGGCACGATTGATGCTTTTCGTTTCAAAAACTGACAAAAGTCTACTCTTAGACTTGTTATCCAGCAATGGGAAACGCAGTAATGAATCTTTGGTTACATCAAAGTATTTCATATGTTTCCTCACATCAAAAAATCTTCCACCAAGTCTGTGAGCTGGCTGGCCAAGTGCTTCACGGTGGACACGAAATGTAAACCAAGCATCTTTCCATTTTCTACGATTCGTGAAAGTAACAAACACACTGTAGGCATGCCAAGACGAGAGCACAAGCATAATCAACAGGACGACGACTGCAAAGGCAAGCATCGAGCTCTTGGAAATATGGGAGTTGGGCAACAAGCAGACAAGGCTTAGAGCAGGGAGTGTTATTATAACGACGAAAAACAAAGTAGATGCACAGTCACCCTTCTTAGACGCTTGTCCACCAAACATCAACAGACAACGAAGAAGTTCTCCAGATCTACCATTGATCTTCCAACAGGCACGGTGACATCTTGCCATGAAATCGTTCCGATTGTAGATGCCATATGTTGGGACTTCGTTCAAAGCGAACCTTGAACTCCTCTGTCGTTCTGACAATAATGCAACGCTGTCCCCTTGCGAATCGTGCACAGACGCAGAATATTGCGACGACAAATACATAATGCCAAGATGGAGTGAGCTGTTATGGAGCAAATGCCACACGTTAGAACGTATCAATGATGGAAGAATCAAGGTTATAAAACTCGATCATAACCAGCGAGCATCCAACATCATGCAATCACACGATCTGCCCAGAAAACGCCAAAATGAGACTTTTGATGATGGGGCTTTGAGGGTCAACGGGGTGTCACAGTAATTGTTTATTTGCTTGTTTGTTTGATATTTATTTGTATAATAAAAGTCATGACATGCAGCTACAGGGTATAAATTAGCTATCACTTATGTACATTCCAAAAGTTAATTAACAACGACTAATTTACAAAATTTCGTCAAATCTATCGAGTGGTTTGTTGTTCCCATTGTTGTTTTATTTGATTTGATTTTGCCAAATTATTTAAATCATACTTTTAACAGGAAATCACAAGAAATTAAATTAAGATGCACTAACGTGCAGCCTAAAACTATAGCATTTACAAAAATTGAATAAATCTACCGCTTGCTTTCAACATAGTCCATTGCTTTCAACAATTACAGCTTACCAAGGGACAGTTGATTGTCAAGGGGGAGGGGCAATGGTCCAAAATAGTAGTTGTGAGGCAAGAACTGATTTGCATACTACAATATAAACTTTTCTCCAGGCTCGATTTAATTCGGCCGTTAGTTCTTCCGGTTTCTGAAAATGTTTCTCACTGATTAAAATTTATAATGATAATTTCAATCATGACTTATGTTTGAATATTATTACAATTTGTATCTTCAATTAACTCGTAATCAACCTTATTATTAATACTTTCATCTACTTTTCATACTGTAGGTATGCACTCGTCGATTTTTCTATGAACAGGGGTCTTAATAAATACAGTAAACTTTATCCTTGTCACACACTGTAGTCTTTGCTGAGCCTGATGGCTAATGTTTTATCCTCCGAATATAATCATATTCAGTTCAGGCGCATACTGATTATTAATACCGTACAGTGAGTACTATCGTTTGCGTCATAGGGACGATGTGGCCAATGTCAAACCGTAGATCAATGATTGTCATACGCTAGCCATGTTGAGGTTNCACAAGATCAAGTTACATTATTGTTACGTAATTACTAATTGCATATGCGCAGCTACTCGTGACCACATCAAAGGCCTCAACATCTGATACGCTCGGTGGCGGAATTCCATAAATGGTTATAATTACTATTATGACGTAGTCTTTGTTGCACCGTTAGCTGACCCCTTCATGACCACATGTTGTCTGTTGGACGTGACCACACTGGGCGTGGAAAGGTGTGTCAAGATCTGGCTCGTCATCGATGAGACACGCCCAGATAACTTCTAAAGGAGCAAGTAAAGGAGAATGTGTTGGCCTGTCGAACACAGTGGCTATTTGATACTATGAAACGTCAAACGTCACCATAATAGGCAATGCTGTAAAAGTTCCTCTTCTTATGTAACTAGTTACAAGTACAAGTACGTTTTGAAAAATGTAATTAGTTCCTATTAAAATTACCTTTCCACAAATGTAACTAGTTACAAGCAAAAATTACTGCTTTTCAAAAAGAACTTCTGAGTAAAAGTTCCAAGTTCCAAAGTGCATGATCCAACGCGTGAGCGAAATCATGGCAAACAAAATTTTAATGAAGATAAAACAAAAAATGTTCATCACGACATTTAATTAATCAACAGAGCCGTGTAAAAGATCTGCCAATAGTTGTAAAAAGTTGAAAGAATGTGACAATCAAATAATCATGCATATTGGGATGACTTGCAATTTATTGGAAGCCATTTACGATCACAAATCACTAGATTCAAACAGTGAAAAGGAACTTTTGCTGTTTGCAAACCAGAATGTACTCATTCCTTTACTTTTGTAATTAATTACACAAAAAGTTACATGCTGCAAAAAGGAATTCAATTACAGCAAAAGTTCCTTCAAATGTAACTAGTTACTTGTAATTAGTTACATTTGTAACGAGTACTCACAGCTCTGATAATAGGAGGCCCGCTCTATTGAGTCAAGAAAACAGCTCGCTTTGGTCATAGTCACTAGAATGCCATAGTCCCAAGCTACAGTAGTCCAAATCAATTATTTGTAGCTATCTGCTTGATATCACGACCTGCTAGTTATCAAGAATCTTGCTTTGAAAACCATAGTGGTATTTTAGCTACTGTAGGTTGCACTGACATTTTCAGAAGCCTACAGTATAGTACAGTAATGGCTTTGTGGTGCTTAGACTTTCGAAAGAATTTTGTTATTTGTTTTGCTTTCCCTGATTATTTTCATTCAACTTTAGTTTCATTGTTTTTGCTCAGTTACCGCAAAACATATAATAGACATGTTCAAAGCTAAAGCACTTGGTACATGCAGTAGGATGCAGATGGGGACTTGATGGGTCACAAACGGGGGCAAATGGGGGTGATTCCCAGTCCTTTTTGACCTGCGCGTCGCGCCGCGGGTGTGATCGAGACATCGAACCGCACTGACAACATTTCTGCTGTCGGACCTTGTTGCTTGTTTACGATTTGCACGGTGTTATCGACTTTGGGCATGTCATCGAAACAAGCTGGAATCTTCTCTTTATTGTAGTATTGTTGATGGCGCTGGAATAAGTCAGGTGAGTTTTAATGGCGCTTTGCGTTGATCTGGGATGACTTTTTGGTTACCAGCTGTGTGGTTAGGTCGCCCGTTCAACATGACAGTTGTTGGAAGGTGATAATTTGGCATTTTCAACAAGACTAAAAGTGAATCCGATAAACATCAAAATCATGAACAAAGTTTGATGAAATTGTTGTTTTCTTTACTTGGTTATGTCAAACTGGTTCGTAGCTGTTTCGCTGTCATTCGCGCGCACAACATTCCAACTGAGCAGCCTTGTTTTTCTCGTTGTATTAGACTTTTTTAAAAATTAATTTGCCTCATAGTTCTGTCGTTTTGCCTATGATCCGATAGAATTGAGATGTCTGTCTTGGCATTTGTCAAAAAATTCTGTTTACTCTTCGATCCCTGTTGGATATGTGTTTATTTTGCTACATCACAAGCCGGGACAACAAACAGTTGGTGAGCTTTCGTTAGTTGGTTATTCCACCCAAGTTTCTTCCGTGGGGAGCAACACGTTTCTACATTGGCTCAGTTTCCAAATTAACCTTTCCCGTATTGTAAAACTTATATCCTTTTTCATCTAAAATGGCAAACGCTTGAGAAGCTAGTAATCCGCTACGACACTATTTGCGATCACTAATGCCTTGTTCGACTTCCATTCGATCAACGTGTTTGATTTGCTTTCATATTTTATCTGTCTTGCGATCTAGCTCACTTTCACCATGGTTTGGTCCAATCAAATCTCATGTGATATCCGTTTTGTTTGACTTTACTAAGCGATTCTTTATTGGCTCACGAGTGCCTTCCCTTTGGTGTATGTGACATGACTTGCTCCAAACACGCAGCGACAGGAAATTGAACGGATTTCGCGGCGGAGCTAATGACTGGCGAGCGGCAGGCAATTCCCTACCGAAGTTCCCCTGGTGA
This sequence comes from Calvadosia cruxmelitensis, assembly GCA_900245855.1. Classification (NCBI taxonomy): domain Eukaryota; kingdom Metazoa; phylum Cnidaria; class Staurozoa; order Stauromedusae; family Kishinouyeidae; genus Calvadosia; species Calvadosia cruxmelitensis. Next base: position 34,667 of record OFHS01000067.1, on the reverse strand, counting down.
CTCAAAGGTGCTTCAAAAGAGTGCCAGGGGTAGTGTTTGTATTTCATTCAATGTGGTGAATTATCACCGTCTGGAAAAGAAACCCCGTTGATTTTTGACCATCTGTTTTGTTCGAGAATATGATAGTTGCTTTTTGTCTTGTTTCTTGCGTGCTGGATTGCGTTGTGCTAATTGGGTTGTGTTACTTGTCATCGTGTAAGCGTATCAAAATGAGAATATCTCTTTCCGTTTGTGGACAGATTTAATCCCTGCTCATCCTACTCCGTTGCCATGGCAAGGCTCAGCCAAGGCCTGTCGCCTCTTATTTGTCTTCTGTTCGTCGTTGTATGCTTTCTACTTTCACTTGTAAATGGTAAGTTGTAGCTTGATGATTGATTTGTCGAATTCTGTGCATTGATTGACTTGTTTATCACGTCTTGTTTGTTTTACTTTGCTGGTAGTTACCAGGTGATACAACATGGGTCATCCATCAGTGTAATTTCAACTTCATTTTCGGTTTAATTATTTATCATAATATATGATGATGAATAATTCATTAACATATTCACTGAAAGCTCCTGAAAAAGATTGATTGAAATCTGAAAATAGTTTATCTTTCAATGGCTGATTTATACGAGCCATTTCTTACTGATAGACTAGTGCAACAGATGGCAAGAGATCTCTTCATGTATTTTACAAGCAATTTGCGACGTTCTGGAGATTTTCAAGACTCGCCTCCAGCTGTCTCTGTGAATTGCTTGTATTCGATAAACTATTGCCAATTTTTGTTAACCCTTGTCCTGCTATTGACGTGTATACACGTTTTCGAAACAAGTCAAAAGTAGCAACACATAACCAATCAGATAGTTAGTCCTTAGCAGGCAACCAATCAGCAATTGGTGAAGCGACTTCAAGTCTTAATTTAAATGGTTTTACTAGCAGGACAGGGGTTAATTACTCACATAGTTATGGTTATAAACTTATACTTAGTGTTGTTATACTGCAAAGAATAAAACTGAGTGACTGACGACAGATTAGACAACGCTAGATCAACAGCAAGTAACAACTTTGTTCACTGAACTCCCCAACTCGGCTGAAGAACAGCAACTTAAGTCTAAGGTTAAAACAACTAAGAACCTACATGTGATCACGCCATCATTCGATTATCAATCGATCGATTGGTAATGTCTAATCGCCATCATTCTAATGTGATCACGTCATCGTGCGATTATCGATTGATCGATCGATACTCATTGTCATGTTGACATGGTCATGTCAATCACATGACCTACAAGGCTACAAGGTCAATTGTCAATCCCAATAATTAGATATGTTTACAAAGCTGCTGGTACATTCCCGTATTCGAAATGATACTCATCTCTTGTTACCATCACTGTTTGAATCTTTTTACCGTGCTCCGTAAATCTCTGTGTGTAAGCCGACAACACAACAGTATAAGCCAACTGTTTGCTTGCACCGATCGATCAAAAGTTGTTCCTGTCCCTGTTTTACCAAACAATAATCGATCATATTTTTTTGTAATAACGTGCATAATATTTTCACCGAAAATCAAGATGATGCAATCATACTCGCTGTCAGTTTGTAGCTGAACATTGAAATAGCTAAATTTGCCAACATTTGCTGTTCTAATAGATGCTCTAACAATCCATGGGATAATGAAACGGTTTGTTTTTAACACAAAGAAAGCTGCTGTGATACAGACAGAAACACAAGCAATGCAAATAGCTTATTACATAGAGCAATATTGTTTGATTTGGTGTTATTTTCCTTTTCCAGGACAACTAAATCAATGTACGCTAATCAAATCTTGCAGTAGTTGTATTGCTGCTGGTCCTAGCTGCACGTGGTGTGAAGACAAGGTAAGTGCTCCTTTATTTATGTTAGCTTTTGGAAAAAAACTTTCTAAGTTCTAGCGGCCTTTTGTCACATAGAAGAAAAATTATGGCAAGCCAACGTTTAGCACTTAAGACTTGAGTACATGACGGGGTAATTAACCAACACAACAGATCAACTGTTGGCAAAATATTTTATTCAATCTTAGTATTATAATTTCAGTTCAATTCCTTTTGGTCTTGGTGACCAGCAACGTCCTGTCCAATATATCTGATTGGCTGTCGAACCGGAGCCATTGCAAGTGTTGTGGGCATAATTTGAATGAAACCTCAATTGTTTAGAACTTTGTTTAGAATCTTGGATTTGAATCTCTTGTAAAGACTCAACAAGATTCAGAGTGCGATTTGGTAAAATCCTTCAAATCGAATAACAGAGAAATTATTGCTTGATTCTGATCCCAGTCGCCTGTTATCTTGTAGTGTGTTGTTGACAGTGTTGTAAATACTCATTGCAAAAGTAACACGTTACACGTTACTTTACAAGTAATTTTGGAGGTAATTAATTACTTTTCTCAGGAAAGTAATTAGTATGCAATTAATTACTTTTAAACGGTAATGAGTACTTTTCCTAAAAAGTAATTTTTGGTTACTTCTGACGTTACTTTACCGTTTTGAAAAAAAATATTTCCTTGCATGTTCTATACATTAAACAGCGGAGAATGTTGTCCGTTGGCAATCGAGGCCGCTATTGCTTCGAAACGAATGTGTCCTTGACAGTTGTGTTAACAATGGCAATGCAGTGAAATGTTAACTGCTCAGCGTCTGTTGTTGTGATTTCCTGGCTAAGTTATTTTAGTCAACGTCCGTAACAATAACATTCACTCAATGCAACAGATGTTTTGTAAAAACGGGACAATAAGCGAGTTTCGCACAAAATATGGCAGAAAATAGCAGGATAATAAGCACAACCCTGTTACACGTCCAGCTGTAGAAGACGCCTTTGCCTTTGACAAATATGTTTGTTTTCCGAAGAAAATCATAACCAAATCCTGTGGAACAGCTTAGTCTTGGTCTACAGCAAAGGAGATCATTCTCTGGAACCCCAATTTATTGTAGAGATTTTCAACAACTACACGCGCGTTGCTGCGAGTGTAAGAAAATCCTTTTCTTCAAAGACAATTTTCAAAACATTGCAGCTTTGGTAAACCTCGCGCTTATCAGGCGATCTTGTAGTAAAAAAATAACTGAATTCTTATTTGTTCTTTTCAACAAAAGAACAACACGTCATAGCTAACAGCCATCCACAGGGAGAACGATATGCGGAGGGATGTGCCAGCCCGTATATATACGGGGACAGCTTGATGTGAAGTTTTTGCTAGCCTGTATATATGCGGAACGGCAGGATAGGTGTTAAAATTGTCGACTGGTATTTAATAACATGGAGTTTTACGCAAGTTAACCTTGGAATATCAATTAAAATAGGCCTACGGTACCCTCAAAACGTTACTCAAAATATTCTACAGTGAAACCTGTCTATAAAGGTCACCTTTGGGACCTGAGAAAAATTATCTTTATCGGCAGGTGGCCTTTCTGTCCAGGTTGATTTCTATAGGAAGTGTCATATTGGGGTTATGAAATGTTGCCTTTATACACAGGTGGCTGCTCTATAAAGGCAGCCAGTAATACAGGTTTTGCTGCATGTTTAGTGTAAGTAGGAGGGCTCACAATATTACTTATTTGATCGTTGATACAAGTTTGTTCTACAAAGCCTGAAAAACCGTCTTGCTCTACCTCCAATAGTGTCTCCAAAATGTGCAGGACCACATAAGCTAAGCCACTGTTGAATTTTTAACGTGTCTTGTGCTGTTGTTCACATCTGTTTGATGTATATTTCTCTCTTCTGTTTGGCCTCATAGGTTTATGGTGGATCTAACAGACAGTACTACCCTAGGTGTGATTTTCTAGAGAGCCATACTTCAAGAGGCTGCGGCAAGGTGTCAAATCCTCCTTCTTCCTACAGTGTAGATCAGGTATGAATTACTAGTCACTAGTTCTGTGTTTATTGCAAAAGGAAATGATGTTGTTTTGTAATTGTTGCAAGATGAGTGGTCATTCTGTATCTGTAATTTAGGAATGTTTTGAAGAACATCCTTGGTAAAATATGTGCCAATTAGTTTTACAGATTAATTGTGCCAATTGTAACTTCAAAATCAGCCGATTAATCTGTTAAACCAATGTTTATGCTATAAACAATGTGTTTCACCCAAAACCAGACAAAAACAAAACACTAGAACTGTTGAATTTATGTTTGATTACGGTAAATATATGAAGCAAATGGTTAGAGAAATATGGTGCCTTTGAGGGCTGAAGATGGTATGGCATGCAAATTGCAAAATACGACATTGCATTATTGCTGCTGCATATGTTTTAAATTACTGCCAATGGGCAGCAGCTGGAAATCCTTTAGTGCCAAGAATATGTGTTTGTATTACATTCGACCAAAAAAATATGGATTATTTTTCAAATATATCAGCCGATAGCAGATGTTGCGAAGGAGGCTGTTAATCTGTAAAACTGATCATTTTTCACTTAATCAGTTCATCTCTAGTTGTTTCATGTTTTCTTGTTTACAAATTTTTCTGATTTTTTCTAGGGGAGTGCTATTGGTGGTGAAACACGAGTTTTCCCTCAAAATATTACATTAAATTTAAGACCAGGTTGGTGTCCAACTTTCGTGGATTTGTATGTAGCTTGATTCTACTTATCACTGCTGTTTGACATTGTTTGTGTGTGATTTGTCTCAGGCCGACCGTCCACTATAAAAGTCCGAGTTAAGACCCCAAAGGACTTCCCAGTTGACTTGTACTATCTTATGGATTTATCCAAATCGATGGAAGATGACTTAAAGAAAATCAGATCACTTGGCACATTGCTGGGTACAGTTGATGTCCCTGTTGTTGTAATACGATTATGTTGTTAGGAAGCCTGAATTTGTCCAATGTTCAACTGTTAGCTATGACGATTATAGCTTGCTGTGGTAATGCCAGTATTTGGCTTGTGGCTGTATTTAGCTTGTGGTCTGGCCAGTATTTAGCCTGGGATACATTTTTCTTTGATGTTTTCAATAGGGATGAGCCGATAAGGAAATTTGCCGATTATCGGTACCGATTATTTTTTCAAAACTTTTCAATGATTTGCATGTTAACTCTTGTCCTGCTATTGACGTATATATACGTTTTTGAAGCAAGTCAAAAGTAGCAACATATAACCAATCAGAAAGCTAGTCCCTAGCAATCAGCCAATGAGCAATCTATAAAGCGATTTCAAGTCTTCATTTAACTAGTTTTGTAAGCAGGACAAGGGTTAAACAACAACACTAGTGGAGCCAATGGTTGCCCATGATATAACTTCTTTTTCTCAAAGGTAGTTGTTTTCATTGGGCAATTTTAAGGCCTCACACTGTGCAATATATTTCAATGCTGATATTTAAGCATCATGATGCAGCTGTATGTGATTAATTTACACCTGTTGAATACTGTGCTAGCACTTTCAGTGGCTTGCAATGAGAATAGGACTAATAAGTAGAGCCAATCAATTAGTTATATAATTATTGTAATGTGTGAAGCAAAAACGTCCCTTAATCTTAATTTGTGAGAAACTGCATCATATTTGAAAGTAAATATTAAATTAACTAAAATTAATAAATTATTCAATGCTTCATTACAGCTACGGAAATGAAAAATGTCACTTCAAATTTCCGTCTTGGCTTTGGCGCGTTTGTTGACAAACCATTGGGCCCCTACACCAACACTGAGCCTGGAGAGTAAGTAACTGTTTTGCCTGTCTTCCCTGCCGCCTTTGTAATGTTTTGTCATTGAAGCGTTGTTTATTTGCCCTTCTGTTTACTTGAAACAGGATATCGAAAATTCTGATGGATGGAAAGGACCAATACACATTTGGATTCAAGAATTATTTGCCACTAAACGTTGACCCAAAGAAATTTGAGGTAAAACAAAATGAGGAGAAACACAAAGCTTCTTGTTGCTCCATTTGGCAAACTGCACATCGTTAACTGTATAAAGTTGTTAGATTTGTGCAATTTTTCATCTGATAACATTTTTAGGATATCTAGTTTCCATTGCTGTTGTAACTGGAATCATGAGAGTAACTCATAGCATTGTGTGTGAAGTTGTTCTTTGTGGATTTCCATTTCATAATGATGTTCTTCATTCTTTAGGAAGTTGTTGCTAAAGTGAAGATTTCATTCAACATCGATGAACCAGAAGGCTCTTTAGATGCGTTAATGCAAGTTGCAGTTTGTGAAAAGGTATGTCTACCTTGAAGTTTGCTTATGCAATACTTGTTTGAAAGTAGACCACATTATGTGTGCTGCTGTTTACTGTTTAGTTCATGGTTGCATGCGATTGGCAGATCAACAGTTTCTTAGCTTATTTCTGAATTCTTAAAACTTTTGGTATGCATTTGTGAAATCTCCAATGTACATCAAAGAAATATTGACGTTTTACGAGTCAATCACTTTGGCAAGACCTCTCTTAGATGCTGCCTCACAGTAGCGTATAATCTTCTCCGCTGTACTGGAAGAGTGTCAAATAACTGCTGTAGCATTGCAAACGACCTTGTGTCTGTGTACACTTCAATATGCCATCTTGACATATCGTGATTTCAAAATGATATCTGCCTAGAATGTCACAGGAATGTTAACTGTTGTTGTTGTTGAAGTGATGACGTTAATCAAACGTCCCGTTCCTCTTCCTCTTCTTCACCAAAGCACATACAACTTTCCACAGTTTATGACTAAACACATCAGAAGAATTAAATCACTAACTAATGAATCACGGTGATAAACAAAAGAGCGAAACCATGAAGACACAAGGACGAGGGACTCTACCGTAGGCTGGCGAGCGTACTCCTCTGATCTCATACGCCAATCAAATGCATTCGACGATGCGTGACAATAGCACGTGCAGAGGTTGTAATGAGATTAAGGTCAGCAGTGTCAATTGCATGACTGCCTGATGCATGTACTGATAGGTTGATTTGTAATTATCATTTTTCAGGCAATCGGCTGGCGTGATAAGAAGAAGGCGCGTCGCATTGTCATTCTGACGACTGACGCAACCTTTCATTATGCTGGAGATGGTTTGGTATGTTTTATCAACTTCACAATTATTAAGGTTACTTCAAAGTATAAAAATATCCACAAATCGTTGCTCCCTGCCGCTGGCATTCAATTTGCTTTGTAGAGGGCACATCACCAAAGATAACCAAGAGAAATTTTGACTAGGGTAGCGGTGTGATGCATTAGGTAGGTTATTCAGGAGAGCTAGCTTCTCTTCCCGCATCTGGCATAGCAACATGGAGAAGACTCCAGTGTTACTTGTGCATATAAAGAAGGCAAATTCATTGCAATATTTTAAGCTGTCATTTTGGGTGTTCAGAGCTGCAGCACATACTGGCGTAATACATATTTGTAAACAGTCATAGAACATGTTTATCTGTAAATTCATAAATTGTTTTTTGTTGCAATTTAATCCCCATCCTGCGATCTTCAGAGAGATCTTAACACCCTGTGGCATTATTTTTAAAGCTCAATGTTGGTTTTTAGAAATTCGTAAAATATCTCTGTAGAAGCCTTGAAGATCAATATTTTGTCAAGATAAACTCTAGGGACTAGACGAAAATTTGAAATATTAGTAAAACAACGTATGTCTAGAAATCGCATTGTGGTCAAATAACAACATAATCTAAACAATTGAAAAGTCTGCATTCAACCGACAATGACAAATTTGAGGCAAAACATGATGAGATTTCTAAGAGAAATTGTTCCCTGGTACCATTAACTCAATCACAATAATTAATATCCCAGAAATCAAAGGAAAACAACAAAAGGGCAACATATCAATTAGAGGTGTTCTGAATGTGATTGATGGAGGGCTAGGTTTTGGAGATATTGGTTCAATTTTTCAGTATTCTGGATAACTGTTGCAGTTCAATCTCATCAAATGTTGACGAGTATATATTTTATTTTAGTTGTATTTTTACGTTTGCATTTATAGCTTGTTGGCATTGTGGAACCGAATGATGGCCGCTGCCACTTGAGCAGTAACAATTACAGTGCAAGCACGGCTATGGATTACCCATCATTGTCCTACTTGAAGCAAAAGATGTTGGATAGTGAAATCATACCAATATTTGCTACAACAGGAAAAACAGATTTGTACAAGGTACGTACAGTCAAACCTGCAGTAGCGTCCACCTCTATAGAGCAACCACCTGTGTGTAAAGGCCACTTTTCATAACCTAGTACAGGTATATGTTGCATAGTTAAATATTCTTTTATTTACACAGAGAGTGGCAGACTTCTTTGGTGTTGAATCTGGTGCTGTTGCTGACACCCTCGCAAACAATTCTGCAAATGTTGTTGACCTGATTAGAGATGCTTATCTGGTGAGTATTTTCAGCTGCAAAGCGTAGGTTTCTATGATTGTAAGATGGAATCATGAAAAATGTCTCTGATAAAGTAGGGAAACGTTGTCACGGTACAGACATTTCTGAAATACGTCATCTTCCATTAATCTATATTCCACCTCTGACGTATTATCGTAGAAATTTTAATTAAAAAAATTCAATAGATTTATTAAAGCATTAAATTTCTTCATTCTTTGTTTTTAATTGTGGCTATATCAAGTACATTGCAAGTACGACTGAAGGATGTAGTTTTAGATGGAATACAGTGAATGCATGCTTTGCAAATGTCGTTGGCAGGATCTGTAATTGTGAAATCATCTGTTCATTGTTTATGTTATTTTAATTCATTGTTATCTCCTTTTGAGACATGTTATATTATCATCATCATTACTGTCAAACCTGTATTAGTGGCCACCTATATAGAGGAGCCGTGGACCTGTGTATAAAGGCCACTCTTCATAACCCTAGAATGTGTCATTTTCTTCTCAGGTTTCACTGTACTGTATAATTTTCAATTTTCTCTTGTTTCTTGCCAACAGAAAATTGCAAAAATTGTTGCAGTCAGTACAGATGTTGTTGAAGGCCTAGACTTCAAATTCACATCAATATGCGGGTAGGTTACTAACTCAGTTTTACTCACTCAGTTTTAGTAATCAGTGTTATATCAGTCAGATTTTACCTCATTGTATAATAACTTATATATTCTCCCTATTGCCTTTGTGTATACAGTCAAACCTGTATTAGCGGCCACTTCTATAGAACAGCCACCTGTGTATAAAGGCCACTCTTCATAACCACAAAATGACACTTTCTATGGAAAGCAACCTGGACAGAAAGGCCACCTGTCTATAAAGGTCATTTTTCTCAGGTCCCAATGGTGACCATTATAGACAGGTTTCACTGTCTGTATATGCAATAGAACTGTGGATTTCAATTTCGTCATCTGGTATCATACCAAGCTCGGTTGTGAGGCACTCGTTTAGTTATTAGGCTCCTGTTTTTTGTTGTCAAGGATGCTAATTAGATCCTCGTCTGCTCTTATGTTTGGAGATTTATCGATATTATACGATCCTCAATCCAACAATTACCAGTACCGTATTACGGCATGTATAAGTCACATTTTAAGCTTGATTTGCTTGAATATATGCGTAGAAAATACGGTGCAACTTATAATTATGCCAACTGTTTTGAAAGCGACTCTGTTGGCCTCTGTTTCATGAGTCTCGTTATCAAAATTGAGCCGCGATTTATACACGCTGGATTACCGTATTCATTTCCAGTTGATTTATAGATATTAGTTAGAACAGTCGATGTAAGTGACTGTTTATCTTCTTTCGAGAAAGGCTCTGGGTTTGATTGATTTGAATTTAAGGCAACTTTTACTTTTTTTCAAAATGACTAACAATGCAGTTACCAAAATATTTGTCAAATTCTCATTTAATGTGTGAAGTGCTTACTTATTTACTAGGCTGCCCTAGCTGTTTTGATGATGCTTCTTCTATAATGCTTTTGATTTCAGGCCAGGAAAAATCTTTGAAAACACAAGATCGTGCAACGATGTTCTTGTTGGCGATGAGGTGCGTAATGATAATCATTATAAGCCCTTCCGTTGATTAGACTTTGAACTTTGACATCCTGAAACCAGTTCAATTTTTCTAGTACAGTCAAACCTGTATTAGCAGCCACCTCTATAGAGCAGCCACCTGTGTATAAAGGTCACTCTTCATAACCCAAAAATGGCACCTTCTGTAGAAATTAACCTTGACAGAAAGGCCACCTGTCTATAAAGGTCATTTTCCTCGGATCCCAATGCTGACCATTATAGACAGGTTTTACTGTATGTTAACTTCATTAGACATGTGCATGTATTCTATCACAGAGCCTGTCAGTGCTTAGTAATTATTTTGCAGTCAATGCGTAGTTGAGTTCCTAATCTATTGAAATTTCTCGTATCGATTAATCGGATGGCTCAGTCAATTAGTACGGTAATCGATTATTAATCGATTAATCAACAATAAAACTTGAAGAATTGCTGTGCGTAATATTTACTGAATTATCACCTGAAACAAGCTCAAACTGTTGCCCAGGAGACTCGCAATGGATTGCTTCCCGTATTATTTGATCTCTGCCAAGGGAGAAAATGAAGTGTCGTCTCAGGACACAGGTGGTCTTTTTAAGATATGTTGGGCTATGCTTTGTTGTCATCAGGTGGAATTCAACGTCTCGGTCACTGCTACTACTTGTTCTCCTGAACTTCAGAAGGTCGAAGGGTATGTTGTTGTCATTATTACAATCAGTTAAAACTTTGCTGTAGAATATAACCCCGCTAATATCACCTCGCTTAATATCACAACCCGCTTAATATCTCTTCAATCTGAGAACCAAGCTCTGTCAAAATCAACTATTTGTACCCGCTTAATATCACGACCCGCGTCTTATAACGATTTTTGACTGATAAACCATAGTGATATTAACGAAGTTCAACTGTATATACCACTCTGACTTATTTTGTGGTGATCTTTCGTTTTAGATTTCGCATCAAAACGAGCTTTGATGATCTGTTTGTGAAGCTTAATTTGCAATGTAACTGCGATTGTGAGAAGCCTGATGATGTTGTAAGTGGATTTTCACGGATTTTCATTAATTAGTGCTTGATGTTTTAATGAACTGTGAGATGTTGAGAAAACTTGCAAACTTCTATTTTCAGGTTGTCAATAGTACATCCTGCAACAGTAATGGCAACTTGGCTTGTGGTAGATGTAGCTGTAACAGGTAATTCTTTTTCCTGTTGTTGATGAGCTTGCACTGAATCCGCAATGCACAGTCCCACTGCATTTCGGTATATAAGTGAGTAACTTGAGTTGACCTCTGCCACGGTTGAAAAATGCTTTGTTTGCAACGCAATCAGCCATACTCTTTTCAATGATTGTCAATTTCAAGGATTGTTCTTGGCTGTCAAAATTTTAGATTTCAGCTCAAAGCCACGTGCCTTAAAACAAATGTATCCCATCATGTATTGGGATTGCGCTCGGTCCGTTGGGATAGGTGTATTTATGAACATTACTACTAGCTCACAAAGATGCAGACAGTAGTTTCAACTTAACCCCTGTCCTGCTAGTAAAACCATTTAAATTAAGACTTGAAGTCGCTTCACCAATTGCTGATTGGTTGCCTGCTAAGGACTGACTATCTGATTGGTTATGTGTTGCTACTTTTGACTTGTTTCGAAAACGTGTATACACGTCAATAGCAGGACAAGGGTTAAAATGCGGCTTGGGAAAAACTTAAGTCGTAACAGAAAAGTTCATCATTATTTAATCAGAGAATTTGGTTAAAGAAGAACCATAGACCTTTTACGCAGGGCTGACGTTTGACATTTTTAGCAAACTTTTGAAATTTGGAACATGTGATTTGATGAGCAAGATGTAAAATTAATTAAATTTCATTATACATCTACAAATCAGAGCTTTGTGTCTCAGTAACTTATTATGGCACCTGTTTGTGGCTATAATCATACAGTATGTGTCCCCAGATAAGCGCTTCTGGATTTTGATTACGAATGCAAGTACAAAATACCCTATCTGACCTCTTACATAATCACACTGTTTTATACCAGCTGTGTAAATAGTCAATATCTTAGCCATCTCTTGGGCCCTAGGACTATATAGCAGGAATGTACACATTCACTGTCCTCTCTACTTTGCTCAAAAGTGATCCTGTGGTTCTACTTGTACAAACGTACAGTGACAATAGAATTGTACAAAAGAGATGATAAATGCTTTCACTTATTTGCTGTAATGTTCTTCTACTGAACCTATTTTTGCTTTACTTCAGCGGATTCACTGGCAGATTCTGCCAATGTACAGAAGAAATGGCAAAGAATGAGTCGCTGTGTCGCGGGTAAGGCTCCTCTCCTCATCTGAAGAAGTGCATACAGTCAAACCTTTATTAGCGGCCACCTCTATAGAGCAGTTACTTGTGTATAAAGACTACTCTTCATAACCCCCAAATGATGCTTTCTTTAGAAAAAAACCTGGACAGAAAGGTCACATGTCTAGAAAGATCACTTTTCTCAGGTCCAAGAGGTGGCCGTTATAGAAAGGCTTCACTGTATTCTGTTTTTGTTATGCCACATGCTGCAGTTGCTGCTTTTATAAATTGATAGTTGAACGGCCTAATGTTTCCTTGCTATGTTAGATGGTTTTGTAAAAAGAGGTTTATAGAAAATTACAGCTAGGTGCCGTGGTTGAACAACAGCATACTATACTACAGTGGCGGAGGGTAGTTGCAATAAGTGTGTTATGTTTATTTGTGAATTTAATAGGAAAGATGTCACTGGCCCTGTTTGTGGTGGTAGAGGAGAATGCGAATGTGGAGAATGTTCGTGTCTTCCGAGCAAGGTAGGCCTTACATTACTATTACGTTACAGTACTATCCCTTACGTTACATGCTGCTTTAACTGAAATAATAATGCTGAAACTTTGCATTTAACCTTGAGATGAATGTTGATTTGAACGAAAGGGATTTTATTCGTTTGTATAGCCTGCTACTGTCCCTGGTAATCCGTGTGCCAATCTGAAACGTTTTCCACAAGCTGCAGTTACTCACAGAAGGCAAAGAAGTACTAGCTATACAGTTCACAGAAATCAGAACTTGGCATGTCACTGTTCTTAAGTAGGTTTACTATTATCTAATCCAGACGTTTGTGAAGGATGTAACATTTTACAGAATACTTCATTCAATCTAAATACTGAAAAAGAATAAACTGTTCATTCATTTGTATCACTGATATCAGGGTTACACAAATATGAATCAGGAGGTTGAATTACTAAGTATGACCCAGCTGAACTCAGTGCCAAAGCAATGATGTAAGATTGTTTTGATTTTATGCAGAATCCTAACGAACTCATTTACGGTAAAGACTGTGAGTGCAGTAACGCAACATGTGGAAGATCTTTTGGACAAATGTGTGGAGGTATGGATTATTTTGCACTATTCTGTATCCTTATCAACGTTTTAGTCCTCTTCATTTAAGCTGGTGATTTGTCGGTACAGTATAACTCGGTTAATATCACCTCGGATATTATCACATCTCGGTTATTGTCACGGAAAGTGAAATTCCACACTTGCCAGTCCCTAAGCTTTTCTCTTATTCTACTCGGTTAATATCACCTCGGATATTGTTACATCTCGGTTATTATCACGGATTTCCAAAAGATAATTATGTTTACACTCGCTTAATGTCACGCTTTCCGTGATTTGGTTGCCTTGCTTGGATTTATAGGTGCCGTAATTGTCGGGAAAGGAAACGTTGATGAAGTGTTTTTTATTGTCTTTGCCTCACTGAGCGTGACAAATCCAAGAAAATGAGTCTTCTGTTGCTTAAATCTCTACATAATAGCTCTGTTCGATGTTGATACAGAGTTTGCTGTTCTATGGCCCGCTTTTGCTACTGTTTGAGCCGTTCCTGCAAAATTAAAAGTCTGAGTATGAGACTCGGTTATTGTCACGACTCGGATAATATCACGTTTTACTATTTTCCCGAGGGTGTGATATTAACCGAGTTACACTGTATTTAAGTAATTAGTTAATTAACAAGTTGGCTAATAAACTGAGTACACAAATAAAAACAAGAGCTTCAAGAAATTACCTACAGTAACCACCAAAAATGTAAGTTTGTAAAACGTCTTGATAGTTGTCAAATTATTTCTAGGCTTATGATTTATATTTATTGTAAAACGTTGCTTGAGTGACCGCAAAAGAGACCATGAAGGATAATCAAATCTTTACAGCAGGTTGCCACTCGGGCAGGTTTGACTGCAGTTACTCTTGTTCAATTTTTATGTCTACATTCCTAAAACTGATTTTGATGACAGTTGGATGTTGGCGTATTATCTTTTTGCCAGAGCACCTATGCAACGGTTAATGAACAGTTAGGTTGGCTTTACGTAATTAATATTTCACAGTGTATGACAAGTCTCTAGCGTTGCGGCATTATCTTTGTTTTATTTGTCAAGGATCCAGTCGTGGTCGATGTCACTGCAATGGATGCATATGTACGAAAGATTGGACTGGGCCGACATGTGGTGAAGAGTGCCGCAATTCGACAGATGCCTGCATAGAAAATGACGTAAGTGAAGCATCGTTCACACATGTTACTTACCTGCTCGGTGTTTAACATTGCGTCTAGGGATTTCACTTGTCTGATTGTTGATGCTAAATGTTATAGGTTGAATGTGGAGGCAAGGGAACATGCGTCTGTGGAAAATGCCAATGCCAAGCTGGCTATGTTGGCAGACTGTGCGGCGAATGCTTTACGGTATGATTGACAAAACTGGTTTGATATAATGATATTGTAGTGATAAATACAATATACAGTGTAACCCGCTTAAGCGCAATAGTAATTTGCCAACGATATCCTTTGCTCTTATTAGGAATCGTGCTTATCAGGAATCGGTTAAGAGAGTTTGTACTGTATGCATTAATTCGGTACATAGCAAATTGTTTGCAGATAAACGGGTTTTTCGCTTATCTGATTTGCGCTTAAACGGGTTATACTGTAATGGCAATCTTCCCATTTAAGTTTCGTATGGACACATTTTCCTGGGTTTTATTACTTTGTTGGAAAGGAGGTTTCACACAATGTCATAATTATGTGGCATGCAATGTTGATCACCAATAAGTAGAGCCAGTTCCAGCTACTTTTAGACATGCGCAAATTGTATGACGTGACAGATACCTTGACAGATACCATTATGGTTGAATAACCATGCCGCTTGTGGGCGTATTTTATTTAAGAGCGTGGAATTGAGATTTATTGTTGTTGTTGTTTTTGCTAGGGTTGCCCTGATCCATGTGAGGAGACTAAAGAGTGTGTACGATGTCAAGTCTTCCAAACAAGTGAACTGTCAGGCGTCGAGTGTACGAATAATTGCTACAACAATAGTGTGGGTGACATCACGACGGTTGATTCTGTCAATGCTGGTGAGTTTTGAAAGGGTAATAAAACCTGTTTTTGTGTTATATTGAAAGATCCCCAGGTGATGTGAATATGAACTCATATGCAGTCAAACCTGTATTAGCGGCCACCTCTATAGAGCAGCCACCCTTGTATAAAGGCCACTCTTCATAACCCCAAAATGACACTTCTGATAGAGATCAAGCTAAACAGAAAAGGCACCTGTCTATAAAGGTCATTTTTCTCAGGTCTCAGAGGTGACCGTTATAGACAGGTTTCACTGCACAAGTGCACAGTCGACTATGCTTCATAGGACCATGTCCTCAGAGCTGCATGATATAGTAGGCCATGTTAAGCACTTGTTGAAGGCTTTCCGTTTCTAGTAAGCCCTCACAAATTCACCATAATTGAGACACTTTATACAAAACATTTGGTTCAATTTCCTACTGGTGACTTTTAAAATGATAGTTTGAAACAGTACATTCCAGTGATGATTTGTGAAATGGACTGTCCGATACAAAGGATCCTGTATCTCTTTGTTTTTTATTCAAATTTAGGATCTAGTGAGCGCTGTGTCTTCACCGATGCGGACGACTGCTCTTTTATCTTCACGTACATGCTCAACAACGTAACTGATAAGCTGGATCTGATTGTGCAAAAAGACAGAGGTATGGTGCTCTGTTCGCTTCATTGATATCATATTGTGAATTCTGTTACCTCTTGTGGTTTCAAGTGTTACCTACTGATTGTGTTACAGTGAAACCTCGTTAATATCACTATGGTTTTCCATCCAAAAATCGTGATGATAAGCGGGTTGTGATATTAAGCGGCTATAAACAGTTGATTCAGACAGAGCTTCGTTCTCAAACTGAGGTGATATTAAGCGGGCTGTGATATTAACCGACGTGATATTATCGGGGTTACACTGTATAGCAAATCACCTCGTTTAAGAACAAAGCTAGGTTGAGGGGGTTGTCACAATCCACCTTAGATTGCGGTCCAAAGTTCTTTTAAAAACTGTCGATAAAGGCAGCAGATGATCTTCCAATCAATTTATTTCAAATAACATGAGTTACTCTCCAATCAATAACTGAAAAGTCCTTTTTGGGAGCTCCCAATTTATACTATTCAAAGACAATACGGAACATTAGGGGTAGGCATTTCTACGATTTAAAAAGACATTGCAGAATTCAGAGGTAGGTAGCTAATTCTAATTTACTTTCACTCTCACCCAGCAAGATAGGGAAATTAATTCTATGATGCTCTGGGGGGATATCTAGACTAAAGGCATAAAGCATATTCTTTGAATGTCTATTAGATGAAATGGTCCCAACTATATACTTTGTAGGCGTACTTTAGCTGATCTAATGTTTGCTAATCAAAGCCTGTGTTGCTATCCCCACAATCCATTGTCATCTCTAGTCTATTAATGAGTATCCACCTACAAACAATTGCAACCCTCCTGTTTGTCATTGCAGTTTGTCCGTCTGAACCGGACGTACTCGCTATTATACTTGGTGTCATTGCTGGTATTGTTGGCATCGGCTTGGCGTTGCTACTCATTTGGAAACTTCTTGCTACAATTCAGGTATGATGTATCCAAGTAATTTGTAGGGTTTGTCATTCAAAGTAGTGCACTGAACTGCCCTGATTTCCAGCTGTTCCTGAATGACTTGGTAGTTGACTTTGATTTAAGGAATGTCTTTGTTCCTCCGCATGACAGATGTAAGTGGAGGCGGCGTGTTTAGAAGTTAAAGTGACCACCATAAATATAATTCATTGTTGCAATGTCGCTGTCCAAAGTTTATAGCGCACTGGAGATCTAATGTCAGTCAGTATGTTCTATCAGCTATTCATGTAGATGTGATAACGAGACAGCATCTCAAATGGAATAGACCACCTACTCATGGCCGTGTTAACAAGTAGGCACTGAAAGCATGTGCTTTAGTCCCTCAGTCTGGATAGGCCCTTCTCAATGTCAGCTCAAATATTCAAATTCGCAGTATGTTGAGATCTAGTGCAGTTTGCAATCAACTGCAGAGTGCTACTGATGAGTTTTACAGAGTTAATTTTTCCAATTTGCTCTTTGTAAGCAAAATCTTTGATAAGCCAATGGGTGGGAGAACATTTTTTTAACAATAGTAAGTTTCGGGCTATTTAATAGTTAAAAATTAGGCCCCCTTGAATAAAGTGCTTAAGGCCTTCTCGACGCTTAAAACGGCACTGCACCTACTGAAATGAGGAGCTTTACCATATCCTTATATTCCGTATTAGGGACCATCTTTATGTTGTTGTTGTTGTTGTTTCTAGGGCTGCCATTGTTCTTTTTATCATATCAGTTTGATTCATTGATCTTTGTATATATTGACCCGCAGGACCGACGAGAGTTTGCCAAGTTTGAAAACGAAAAACAGAACGCACGATGGGACACTGTAATAAACTGTTACCTATGTATCTTTTTGTTGATGTGAACCGTGTGATGCTCTATAATGTCAATATGCAGAGTCACAGATTTTAGTTGGTATACAGATAGGACAGTCTGCCTATTCAAATAACAATTGCTAATCTGTGGTGTGGTGTTGCATTTCTAATTTTATATAGCATCTAAGCTGTTGGTTTCAACAGATAACTTTTGTGCTTCTCATAGTAACATTTTTTGTTCTTCGTAGGGAGAAAATCCAATATTTAAGCAAGCAACATCTACTTTCCAAAATCCCATTTTTGGTGGTCAGTAAAAGTACAAGATGTCTCTATGTTGGGTTACCACTACCATGCCAACAGAGGAGCTTTGATCTCCTAGAAGATACAGAACTATGCAGTTTCGTCTCCTTTGCAAAGATAGAACGCATTTTCAAGTCAAAGGAAACCCGTGGATAACTATACGGAAACAGATTTTGTAAAAGTTGAACTTATGCACTGCCCGCATGACATCCAGTAATCTTTATAGAACTGTTTGATATTTCAACAACAGATTTTGTTTATGTTATGCCATTTTTGATATGGTTAGATTGTAAGTAAACAAATGATCATGTCAATGCTTGTAGAAACACATTTTAGACCACAAACTCTCCTTTTACGTTTTGCCGATGAGAGTCAGAATATTCTTATTTAATTGAAATTCATGCTAGCAACAGTTTTTTAAGTACAAAAGTTCATTGGATAGCAAAATAATCTATGCATGTTGAATGACTGTTGTCTTGCGTTGATTGATTTGTAGAAAGTTAGGTCAAGTCGGTAAACGAGTGACTTGTCTCCCACGTGCTAGACCTGTCTATTGCCATTTGTGGTTGGGTGCTAAGCCCTCGACGAAGGAGAATTGTATGTGGTCAACATCTCTGTGAGGAAGGGGGTAGCCCGCCTGAGGCTGTTTAACCTGGCCCCTGTTTACCCGTTCACTATGTCACAGTGCACATTGCTGCTATCACAGGATGCAATATTGTATAATTATGTTCACTGATTATTATTATCAATTTTAAAGATTATCTCTGATGAGGTATAGATGTTTTCTAAAAGCTACGAATTACTTCTAAACTTTTGGAAAACTGTACTCAAGGCTTCTTATAAAGCTCTTTGATGTAGAGATTCTTAGAGCAGTGTCCGGTAATCCGACTCTAATGGATATTAGTGCATTATAGAGAACGCATCAGCATAATATAAAAGACACAAATAAGATATTGAGAAAGAAGTTGTTCTAGTATGCCACTGTCATTTTGTTAACAAAGGTAGCCCATCAATCCAATGGTTTATCTCCCTTGCGACCCTCGGTAATTAAACCACAGAAGACATAATAAATATATGTGTCGGCTGGGCCGGGAGTCGATCGAACCCAGGATATCTGACTGGCAGCCACACATACTAACCGCTAGACCACACCAACACATCTTGATTACACCTTGTGTAAAGACAGCTAGCTGTTCACGATAGAAACATTGAAGCCATTGTCAACCGACAACAATATTGGAAATACAAAGATTCTAAAATTTTAGCTGTAATCATGCTATTGCAAATCAATGGTAAAATGTCACCTTACGATACAAATTAAATGAAATGTGTAATAGAATGTTGTCCTATCTTGACTTTAATGCTCCCTATACTTACACAGATGCCTGTCAGTGCACTATATGCCGTGGCTTGAATCGATAATTAGTTATCGCGTGTGCGTGAATTTCATCACCATCTGTGATATCATAGCGATACAATTTGCAGTTAGGTATTCGCATCTCTTCCTTGCCAATGACATCAACTGCTCCTTGATCAACGTAAAATAAACGCAAGGGCTTCTTTGGAGGTAATTTGAATCGCTCTGCAATTTTCTCTTTCAATTCGCTGGTTGTCAATTGCAGATTGATTTTCATGGGTATAACACTGCTATCTTCATACATCACACCAATGTAAGCAGATTCCCGAGGAGCCAGATCGACTTCAACAAGTTTTTCGAGTTTTCCATAAGTAGCCACCAGTTCGTGGTAGCGTTCTGGCATATCACTCTCGTCCATATAATGCCGGATAAAGGCACGCTCGGCATTCTCCCGTTCTTCTTCCTCCACAGGGCTACCATTTAGCTTCACGATGCTAGGGAGACGTGCTATGATGAATGGTCTCCGTTTTGCTTCTTCCAAATCTTCCAACAGAGGTATCTGAGTGATGCGCAACGCTTTGAGACTGGGAAAGGTGTTCAGTCGTTCAATTGTCTTCCAGTCGTTCAGTTTTGTCTCACACAAGCTTAGTGATGATAAGACACGGAACTCTTGTTCATCTATGTCCTCAATGGTTTCAAAGCTGTTTTGCGATATAACTAAAGACTTGAGATTTGGAAACAGCTTTCCAAGTTTACTGACGTTTCCCCATTCACGTATATTGCTGTTGCAGCAAAACAGATTTTCAACAGTTGGAAATTCTTTCTTTGGCTCTGGAATTGCACTGAAATCGTTCAAGCTGAGATGCAGTTCATCCACACTGCAACAGAAACAATCAGAAGGTGGTCATTGCTTTTATTGTGGAACCAGTGAAAGACATTCTATTGTACTCGTTATCAGCACATACTGTAGATCTAGCTTACATTTTATAGACATTTTGAACTGGAATTGTGTGAAATCCATGTGCAAATCATGTGAAAATCATGTGAAAACCATGTAAAAGGGCACTTTTCATATGGCTTTCGTTCTTTTCCAAATTCACTAGCTAAGCTTGCTACTTTACATTGTTCTTTCTACAGTGCTTCCTAATTCCTACTTCACATGGCTTTCACACGTTTTTGGATTCATATTGAAACTTGCTATATGCAGTGAAATCCTTATTGCTCGACATTGACCCGCAAGGACTGAGATATCATTCACTAATCAGTATTCTCCTGTGTCTCGATGTCATATCTGGGAACACACTTGCTAACACAATTACTCTAAGAATCAACGTTTAGTCTATGCTTATTTATCGCCTCATGTATCAACAACATGCAGTAGTTTAAGTTATGATAATTTGGAATCGAATGATGATATCATGTGACTATTTTTAGAACCACTAGCCAGGCATGTGGTATTGATGACTGGCCTACTGAAACAAGATGCATGGATGGCGTAGTACACTAGAGTATCCTCATCAGTAGCTCGCAGTCTCTTCTTCTTCTCCCAGTTGATTGATAACTTCAAGCTTCAACAGGTTGAAGGCTATATATGTAAGATAACTAAATCATTGCCTGGGATGGTTCTTTGTAAAATGTGCTGAACAAAGTTACTGCAATTAAGTAAGCTAGAATACTTCATAAGTAACACTGATGTTAACCCATATTAAGCAGTGGCGTAGCCAAGGGGGGGCGAGG